>MU270138.1:61826-84535 GCA_021432635.1 Thozetella sp. PMI_491
GGGGGGGGGGGGGGGCGGCAGATCTCGGGAGTGCATGGGATGGGGCCTGGGAGGAATGGCGATAACACTGGATGGAATGAAGATTGCCCAGCCATGTATGTACACCTGAGGGGGTTACTTCGGGGCGGGTTGGAGAGGAGACCCCCCTCCCCGGTCGGTGATCAGTCAAAAACCCCCGAACGTCAGAGTGCGTCGAGGGGGCAACTCATTGAGCCAAAGTAAAGCCGTGTCCTCCGGCCGTGTTCACTCTGGGGGAGGGGGAAGGGCGAGTGGGTGCGAGTATGCATGTCTAGCTGCGTCTAAAGTCCTGGTGAGGCCCACGCACTAAGAGCTACATGGGCAAATTGGGACGAGACTCTGGCCCCCCAGCGGAGGGAGGCTCAGAGTGGGCTCCGACGGGCGACGGGCGACGGGGGTGGGAGGGAGTTGGAAACGGGTCTACCGAGGTGACGGTGCAGCCATCATGGACGTCCACAGAGAGATCGATGCGACTAGCGGAGCTCATGCAGCGGCACTAGGCAAGCCAGGGTACCAGTCCTACAGTAGCAGTACGGAGTATGGCGAGCTGCAGGCCACTAGCAGTAGCACTAAGCACCGCGGGCCCTGTCTGCGCTGGCCTAACGCCCGAGCGGCTTCCCCTGCTCACCGGCTCACGCACAACCGCATCTGTCACCTCCGGTTTCCGTGGAAGGCAACAATATCGGCGTCCGCGTAGCGTCTGCGGGTGCATCAACCGAGGCGATGGCGTGGCCGCCTCTCCTAGCACTCTCTCGATTGGAGCTGCGGGCGAGGGCATACCCCTTCCTAGCCCCTGCTGGACGCAACGGCGCGAGGTGTGTTGTTTGCCCCCCCTTTCCCCGCAGCCCGGTCGCTTATCCATGGTTTCTGGCTTCCCCCCTCGTCTTGAACCTCCTTCCTTCATCAGATTGCGCTTGCCCCGTGCTTTGCCCGAGAAATTGAGCAACTGGAAGCTAAAGACCGCCGAGCCGTAGCCGGAAGCAGTGCAGGCGCTCCGAAAAGGACGAAGTACAATTCCGCGCAGGGAAGGAAAACCATCCCTAGAGGCCATGAGGGCGGCAACCATGAAGCGCATGGCCTGAAATGGGGATCCTCTGGGAGATCTGAACAGGGGGCCAGGAGATCTTGGTTTGTTCCGTGCTTGCATGCAGCCCCGAGAAGGCAAGGTACAGACGGCAGTACACAGTGCCGGCGGCGTATCCGCCTAGTGCACGCCCCGGTTGGGCTAAGGGGGGGATCTCGTCCTAACCCCACGAAAAAAGAAGCTTATCTCAACGTGTGTGGAGCCCGCAGGGGCACTGTGGAGCCTTCCTTCCCTGTCCTAGAAAGGTAGGCATTAGGTGCTACAAGCACGACATCCTGGTCCGTCCTCCCTCTCTCTACAGGGCGGCTCCGGGCTTGCACGGCGTCGCGCTTACCTCCAACAGACTACCATCAAAGTTTCGCCGCCCCCTCGCCCTCGCAGCCTCCCCAAGGGACGAATCTGGCTGAGCAACCGTCAACACGAGGATGCAGTAGTGTGCAGCCTTTAGTGTAGCCCTCTGGCTCGTCAGTTCATAACATGCATAAGAGATAAAATAAAAAAAGAAACGCTGAGAACCTTCACCTTGTTGACAAACACCATCTCTACGCCTTGGTTGGTCCGTCGCCCAAGCCGTGGCGTCGCCTAGCAGGGTGCCGCACACCTCCGATCGAGGCCTCGTCTTCCTCGCATTGCTTTCTCAACCCTCCTTCAGGGCCGTGCGGGCGTCGACCCAGGTCCCCCCCTCCATTGACACACCCAGCGAGCGTCCCGTCCTCTCTTTGCCATTCCCCATCTCTGTCCTGCCGCGCTACGGTTCTACTGCGGCAGTCAGGCCTGCCTGTCTCGTTTGACGGTCCTGCGGCCGTCAGGCCAAAGACCCAGCATCAAGTATCACACGGCTCACCCACAACCCTGCGCCAGACCGCGCCCACACTATCCAAAGGTGAGACCTATTTAGCCCCGTATCGAGAGAAGATAGATTGGGATACTCGTACCGTTGAGTGCTGATCACGTCCGTGGGCTCTTGGCGAAAAGACGTCGGAGGCGTCGTGAAAGCGCCGATGTTCTCACTGACTCACCACACAGACGATGGGGATCCCAGTTTTGCTGGCTCTCGTTGGTTGAGATGCGCCTAGCTTCTCAATGCAGCCACCGAGGCGCCGCCGTGTCACTGTGAGTGTTCGAGATTCATCACTCGGCATCGGCCAAATGGTAGCCCAGGGGATGTGCGTCCTGCTACTTTTATTGTGCACGCAACGATGGCGACATGGGCGGGCGGCCGCGAGGCTCTCCCAGATTCCTGCTCCATAGAGCCACTCCTGTCCCTTCAACGCAGGTAGGTTTTGGTAGCCCGGGATCGGTGGCGTAGCAATATATGTCCTAATTGAGCACATACAGTGGCCTGCAGGCTGTCTTTCGAACCCACGGACGCTCGGCTGGCGCCATATCCAGTGTTGCGGGGACTGATGGACAAGATCACTCGCTAGCTTCCCGTATAGCAACTCTATGTCGGGGGGTCCAGGTGTATTTTGAGAGCAGCGCCAACTTTTGGTGAAGCGCAGAGTTCCTGCTCGCCGTGATGCTGCCGGAGATGGCGTCCAAGCCGTTCGGATCCCCAACTAGCCGACATGAGAGGGTGTTTTGGGTGGTTGCTGCAGGTGATAACGCAGTAGCTGAACTCTAGCAGCCCTTAACCAGGTGTTGAACTTGTCTCCCTTCCCGCCGTCATGGCACCGCTCGTCAAGGAGAGGGAGTAGAGAAGCGCCTGGCGATCCTGCTCTTGGGCGTTTTTCTTTTCCTCGACCTGTGCCGATGTCACTTTCTCACCTTCAAATTCGACTAGGGCCAGAATCGGCGTTTTTTTTTTCTTTTTTCCCTCGTCGCGAGAGTGACACTAGCCTGTTGATCACCCCGGTGATCGCCGGTACGATAGAGCAGCCATCAGGGGTGTGCCACTAGAGCACAGATAGCCAGCCATTGTGGACATGTATAAATATATATCCATTGGGCCATGGGCAGAGAACCCGAAGTTGTGCGCTCGCATTTAGGAAACAACATCCATGCACCTGCACAAACACCACGCGACCCACGGCTCGTACACCTCGCCATGGATGCAGCCGACACATGATAAGAGAGCATCGTGACCACTAGCTCCGAACTGGCTTCCCACTTCCTGCTTGTCTGATTGCGCGGGCTACGGCGCCTCCTACTTGCTAGACTAATCTGTTGGCATTCGCTACCTGTTTGTACTAGTTAGTTTCCGACCGGCCCGTGACCTGCTCCATGCTTGCTTCCCCCCTACCCCCCTTGCGACCTCTGACCCCTCCCTCAAACCCCTGTCGCTCAACTTCAAAAGCCAACCGGCGGCTGCCAGGCCAATTGTCGCATTGCTAGGCCGTCAGCTGAGCTGCATGGAAGCCTCCGACAACCTTGCCCCGGGCCACCCCCTCGACAACAACGGCCGCTGATAGCACACATGGCGGCGAGGAGGCTGGAGACCCTTGAGTCCCTTTGTGCCACCAATTTGTGGACAATTCTTTGGACGATGTTCTGGACTGCTCCTCCGCATACCTTATAGAATTACAAGCTGTGCTCTAGACCCTGGCGGCGCATTTCCGCGACCTGAACTTCGGGAAGGCGTTGACTAGGTTGCGATGATGGTCTTATACGAGGCGTTGTGCCTCATGGAACCTGCGACTACTGGCACTATCGCGGAAATTTGGGACTCTTTAGACCTGGGCAGAGAGATGAAGACTAGGTTAAGCTAGTTGAGCCTAGAGTGTTCTTGTCCCCCCTGCAGAGGGAGACGCGGCCGGAGAGTCAAGAACTGGAGGCACCGGAAGCCGTAGGAACGCCTCGTACTCTAGAGGTCTACCCGAGATGGAATCTATGGCGCCTAGATGGCGCTAGGAGGGCTGCTAGGCTGCTGCCAGAACTCCCTGGTTCGATAGCGAGAGAGGCTAAGGAGGACCGCACCTCCTGCAGGTGTGGTATGCATGCATGGAACTCTCCTTGCGGTCTGATGTTCGCGCTCCCCGAGGCTGGTCGCCGGATAAGCTATGCGAGGGGCTGAGAACTATCAGCAGGATTACCTTTCCACCAGCTGATTCTGGAATGTCTCCTTCCTCGCTCGGCGAATGGGTATCGCGCATACCAGAGGCATTCTATTGTTGGAGGGCCTTGACCGCGGAGTGGGGGGATGTCATCATGGGCTGCTCGGAAGAGTTGCATAAGCTTTCAATTTCTACTATCGGAGCTGGACCGATCCACCAGAGAGTCCAGGTCGCTTCAGGTTAAACGGCCGAGTCGTCTAAGATGTCCTTCGATGGGCGTTAGAGGGAGTTGCTCTCATCGCCTAACCCGACTGTACTAGACCACCCTGAAAGGTTGTGCTCCGGTTCTAGAAGCTCAGAGATCGAATCGAGAACGGTATACCTATGCTTCAATCTGCCTCAGTCTGCCTCAGTCTGCCTCAGTCTGCCTCAGTCTGCCTCAGTCTGCCTCAGTCTGCCTCAGTATCGTCATCTTGATCCAGGACGTCTTGGATCTCTTCCTCGGTCGCCTCTAAGCCTGACGAGCTCATAAGCTTTTCGTCCTTTCCATCCGCTATTCATCGCATTAGCTCATGATCCGAAAACCCTGTCTACCCTGACTCGAGATTCGGCTGGTGGTTTTCAGAGAACTTAGAGGTACTTACTTCTCGGCTCAACAAGCAGATTCTCTTGTACCTCGCAGTTTGTAAGTGTTGACCCTTCTCCGATCTCGCTTCGCTTTCCAAGCACACAGCCAGTCAGTTTGCAATTCTTGCCAACAACCACTCCCTCCATCAGGAGACATTGTGCAAGCTTAGCGCCTTCGTGGATCTGGCAGTTGGCTCCGATGATCGACTCCTTGATGGATGTCTTTTCTTCCACAGTGACATTCTCGGCGATCAAGCTGTCGAGCTTGGTGATGGTGGTCCGCGGCTTCACGCCTTCTGGATATGCAACCTTGCGAGCGTGTGCGAATGGGGAGGCCTTTTCGGACCCAGTCTCCTCGATGGATGGAATCTTGGCTAGCAGAAGCGAAGTCTGCAAGAGTAGTTTCGCGGTATCAACGCGTCGGATCAGGGGCTCCTCGGGCAGCGCAGAGTGAACATAGGCTAGAAAAGGCGGCGCAAACCCCTGCTCTGGTTCGGGCAGAATATCGTTATTTCTTATATGCGCGTTGACTTCGCTTGCGGTGACTGTCTTGCCACCACCAGCGGACTCAACCCGGAGCTCTTCCGGCTTGGGCTTCCTGGGAGAGTCTGATTCTTCTCCATGCGTCGAACCTTTGTCTTCCTGCGAGTCTGAGTGCTCGAAGATGCTGTCAAATCCGACTTTCTCGGACAGGCCTTTCTGCCAGCCCGCCTTCGCCCACCAGCCCACTACATCCTCGCCGATGGCCTCGAGGCGTTCGTTGCCAGCGATGAGTTGCATGACCCAGCGGGGGAAGATGTAGATGTGGGCATCACGATGCGTGGTGAGCATGCGGACGCGGGGGTGGTTCCGGATGAGGCCATGTCGAATGGGGAACCCATGCTTTGTCTCTGTCAAGTCGTTGAGCGCATCTGTGGGCATCGAGCAGACAACCCTAGACAGGTTGTTGAGCAGTGACCCTTTTGGAGGTTGTACCGTAGTAGATGGCAAGGGAACTGTAGCTAGGAAGTCTGTCTCCTGCCCCTTGATCGGAGTGGCTGTCTTGGTTTGGTACCAGACTCCAAGCCCGCCGCTGTGCCCCTTCTGCGCTGGGCGCTGGTCACCCAATAGCTCGCTCAAGCTGGCCGCCTTGACCATCCATGCTTGTACAAGCTTGTCGCCTCCGAGCTCGCACACAAGGTCGCAAGGAAGGACTACGAAATCTGAAGTGACGAGAGACTGAACTTCCGGGAGTCGGAGGATCTCGGCGGTGCCGGTGTTCTGGTCTAGGTCCTTCGGAGCAAGCAGATCCGGCCTCGGATGTGGCAGGCTTGTCAGAAACGGATTTGTATTGAGGGCCGTAGTTATGGCCTCTGCCGAAGATGGGGGACAGATGAGCGTGATATCTGCAAGCAGGTCAGCCGGCTGAGCGCGAGATGGCCTCGCAGCACCTTCCTTGCTGGGCCCATCGATAACTCACTCGTAATGCCTGAGCGGTAACAAAATTCAATTGGATACCAGACCATAGGCCGGTTGGCAATGGGGAGCAGCGCCTTCGGATTCTGGTCTGGATTTGAGGTGAAGGTCGGGAATGAGACACCGGGTCCACAAAGAATCAGGGCCTGGAGGCCTGGGGAGGCGATAGACACCGCGTGCGGCATCCTGTATAAAGTGGCTTGTTATCTCTGAGGTCAAGCGTGGAATGAATGGTGGTGGCCGAAATCAGCCAACGAAGGTTGGATTGTGTCAAAATCGACCGTCTCCCAACGAAGCCTTCTGTGACTCAGTTTGGTGTGGACAGCGCCAGTGTTGAGAAGGTCCTCTGGTCCTGATATGAGCCTAGACAAAACCAAACAAGTCTTAAATTCCCTGCAAAAGCGAGTGACTGTCTCGCAATGTTCCCTAGAGCTTTTTTTTTCGGACAAGTGCAAACTGAACCCCTTTAGCAATACAAACGGAAGACTTGTGGAATGCACAATGACTCTTTCGCCTTGGACTCATAGCAAGTGTGTGGGCTGGAAATCGTGGCCCGAGCGCCCTACATACAAGACAGTCCGGGTCTTGCTGACTTAGCCTTTCACGTGCTCGCGAGGCTCCGCAAAGGTGGCGGCTGGTAGCGGGATAGCCACACCCCTGTCCTCTCTTCCCCCTTGCGCCTGCCCGGCCAACCAACCTCGGTCTGTGCAGGCTGAGCTTGTGGCATGGTATCAACAAGCAGCGGGCCCCCAGCCACGCGACAAACTGCAGCTTCTGCGACGACGACCAGCCACGAATTGTGTCGCCCCCACGATTCGCACCTCGACACTGCTGCTGCATACCTCACGAACCCGTCCGAGCTTCCATTCCTCTCGCGATCCGCACCCTCGGAGCCGCCAATCCTATTACACACCGGAGCCGTGTTCCTCCGCGGCAAATGCCATGATCCAGCTGTCCGGCGCCTCTCTGCTGTAAATGTCCTCGCCGTATGATCGCTACGACCGTGGCTCCCGCCGCCGCGGGGTATGGTCCCATTGGGTGCCACTGGTCGTAACCGTGACCGTGGCTACCGTCGGTCTTGCCGCCTGGGTCTGGAGCCAGCGCAGCGACGAGGACCATGACGAGTACGAGCCTTACCACCAAGATCTCGACTACGAGAACGCCGACTACGGCGACAACCCTCCTTACGGCGCCAGCGGAGACACCAATAACGCCCGGCCGCCCCCGTCCTTTGGTGCTGGCGAGATCCGTCCCGGCGAGACTGGTTATGGCACGACGCAGCCGCCAACCTCGGAGGCGGCGGCATCGGGATGGGGAACGCACATGTCGGGCGCGCTACGTCGCACACCAAGCCCGCAGCAGTTTTTTGACAGCGCCAGGAGGACCGTCGCGGCCGGCGTGAATGCCGCCGGTGTCGCAGTGGGAAGTGCGCTGTCTGCGATCCGCGAAGAGGACAAGACTGCCTACGCCGACCACGAGACATGGTCCGAGGAGGCGGATGCCAAGAGGGAGAAGCCGGCATCTTCTCAGTCAAAGGAACCTGGCAAGAAGCGAAAGACAGTTGCCATTGTGGTGACCGCCGATGGCCATACCGACGAGCTAGACGGCGACGGATTCCACGAGCATGCTGTAGGAGCCTCCCGGCGTACCGGCCGAAATTGCCTACCTCTCTCTCTCCTACTTACTAACAAGTGTATAGTCTATCCTCTCGCACATCCCGCGCCAGATTGACTTCTCCAAGGTCAAGCTCTTCATTCTAATCTATGCCCCCAATCTGAGGGATCCGTCGCTGGATGCGACCAACAACCTCCCTCCTCCGTCGCTCAGCTCCTCTTTCTCCAATATCGACCACAGCCAAGCGCAGGCTCCGGGCGAGAAGAGCCCCATGTGAGTGTTTACGGGCCACCGATTCGGCGTTTCACTATGCTGACCTGTTCTTTAGTATGGCTGCCGCTGCCGCTGACCCGGCTCTCAATGCGGTGTACTCGCAGGCACTCGCCCTGGTAGAGAAAGAGAGGATGGTTTTGCCTTTTACCTCCGCCAATGGCCACGCCCATATTCTTCGCCACCTCCACCCCGATGTTGTTTACCTGCAGGAGTCTCTGGCAGGAGACAGTGGCAGTGTGATCACCAACCTGCAGACCTGGCTGCGCCACGACGTGATTCTTGTCGTGGGCGCTGAAAGCGGTCACGGCGGCCTCGCTGATAGCGAATCGGAGGCCGAAAAGCCCGGCAAGGATGAGAAATGGTGGCAGCGGGAAGACCGCGTAGGCAGAGGCCGGGGCATTATCGTGGTCGACGGCATGAGAGTCCACGATGACTGGGCGCGGAGGGTGCAGGGCAAGGAGTAATCGCACCGAGGGAGGAGCATGTGGTCGTCTGCTTGTTGTATGTTTTATCCAACGGAGGGATGGAGGGGATTGATCTGGCCATGTTCCATGTTCTCATCTACATGACTGTCTCCTGGGCATCTCTGTCGGTTGATATCCAGAACTACGTACATTTATGGTTGAATTATGATATAGTTGCCTCTCCGCCAAACTGCTTGCAGCGTCTTTATAGATATCCTATGATGCTCATCTAATGAAGGCAATAATTAGGGAAAAGAGACAAGAGAACGAAAGCCCCGGGCGTGTAGCCATCCGGCAACCTCCTGAAATCTGCGCAGCTACGCGTGTTTTGCCCGGCGGTTGGACCCACCCTTGGTGTGAATCGCGGAGATCACGTGACACTCACAGGCAGATCTGGTGCGGAGGAGGCTCTTTGACGCCGCGCTGCTTTGGGCGACTAAAATCAGTCCGAACAAAGTCACCACAACCCCACACGTCGACGTCCATCGTATCGAGAATCGACCCCTTCCCATTGAGAAAATTACTTCGGATTTATCGACAGAGAAGGAACCACATCCCAGATGCGAGCCCTTGCCTTTTCGAGTTGATAATCTTCGCGATTCGATTCCTGCGGTCGGCACCGACGTCCTTCGTTTACGTTTCCGCTCACTGCCGCGCGCATCGGATCCATCTCCACTAATCTGACCTGCTTTCCCTGACCTCCACCCCCAGACTTCCCCATCCCCAGCATCGACCACCCTGTCCGGAACATCAACAAATGCTCACCGCCCGCGCACCGTCCTGTCCCATCTGACCCTGGTGGATAGAGAAGGGCAACCCGAGAGACCATCGAGCCCATTCATTGGGGGTGGCTGCCTACGCCACAACCATGGCGCCGATTGTCGCAACACCTCAACCTCCGCCCGTCGCGTCCAAGATCAAGCGTCCTGTTCCCCCGGGAATCCAAACCAATGGAGTCGTCTCGTCGCGGTCGTCACCATCGCCGTCCATGTCGGCTAAACGTCCTCCATCTGGCGTTAGGCAACCGTCGAACCCCCCAACCGCCAATGGCGTGAGCAGTACCGCAGCCCGTCCGCCGAACCGGACGCGGAGGGAGCCATCCACCCAGGTGCTTGGCAGAGGGCAGAGGAGCACAGGCCTTCGGTCGGCCAGCATCGTGCCGGACTTTGCAGCCTCCCCCGTGACAGAGCCACCGCCTCGAGGTGCGTGCTTGGCGATGCTGAGCGACATAAGTAACGCGTCTGGCGGCTAACTTGCACATAGTGGTGACCGAGAAGTACATACTGCGGAAGTATGCCGGGAACCCCCCCTCCCTCATCATCCACCTTCATCCCACCCATTTCCGATTCGATCAGCAAGAAGGCATGTTCCGGTACGACTCGCCGATGCGTATATTGCTAGAACACTTCCGGGAACGTTCCGTACCTCATGATATGCTGGATTACTTCACCAAATGGGGTGTTCCTTTCTACGAGGGCTGCCTCATTGTCCAGGTCCACGACCACAAGTCAGTTGTGCAGACAAAGGAGACTGCGCGACCGACGTCTGCCTCGAACAAGACCGTGCCGTTCTCCATCCACAACTACAACCCATACCTCACGCCTTCCTCGTATGTACCTTATCCTAAAGAGAACGGAGTGAATGGCGAAAATGGTACTCCGCCTGAGGTGGCGGCGCCGGAGAAGACGGACGCGGTGAAAGATAAGGAGAACCTGCCGGGCCCAAGCGCGCCGCCCGAGGGACAGAAGGGCAAAGGGGCGGCCAAGGCGAAGGTCATTACCATCGTTCTCCGTCCGACACAGCAAAGCCTCCAAAAGGACCTTTGCATCAAGGCAACGACTCCGCGCGATGTGGATGGCGGCCGCGACGGTGTGCCACAAACTCCAGCGGTGCCGCCGACCCCGACGGCCGCCAGCATGCCTCCGCCGGCAAAGAAGGTGAAGCGTGAGAAGATGGAGCTAGACGGCGCCAGCATTTATGAAGCCGAAGCCCAGATTCTCCTCGCTACAACCGCGCCACTTGATCTAGAACCAGCCAAGAATGTCGAGGAGACGATTCGGAAGCTCGAACAACAAGCCCATCCTGACCACTCTGACAAGCCGCCTGAGCCCACAACCCGGAAGAGGACTGTGGCCGAAGTTGCGGCAGACGAGCAGGCAGCGGCCGACCAAGAGCGCTACATGCTCACCTTCGACGACCGCCTCTCTTCCAAAGCCGCCGGTGGCCAAGGCGCGGGGGCAAGTGCCGAAGGCGATGGACAGGTCGGCGCCACCACTTGGGAGCCGCGGTTTGAACGTTTCAAGGTTATTGCCGACATCAAGAGGGAGCATGCCGAAAAGAAAGAGCAGGAAAGAATCAAACAGCAGGAGAACGAGCGTCGGATCGCGATGCAGAGGCAACAGCAGCTTGCTCAGCAACAGGCCGAGCAAGCAGCTGCTGCCGCTCAGCGGCAACAAGAGCAAGAACGGCAGATGCGCGAGCAACAAGCCCTCCGCGAACGCCAAGAAGCTCAGAAGAGGGCGATGCAAGCCCGAGCTCAGGCGCAGGCGCAAGCGCAGGCACAAGCCCAGCAACGCGAACAGCAACAACAGCGCGAGCAGGCAGCAGCCCAGCAGCGCGAACAGCAGCAGCAGCAGCAGCAGCAGCAGCAGCAGCAGCAGCAACAGCAACAGCAGCAGCAACAACAGCAGCAACAGCAACAGCAGCAGCAGCAGCAGCAACAACAACAACAACAGCATCAACAACAGCAGCAACAGCAGCAGCAGCAGCAAAACGCGGTTGCGATGGGCACACCACACGCGCACCCGGCGCAGAACAGCCCACTACCCAACGGGATGCCGAACGGCCTGCCGAGCAGTATGCCGCAGCAGGCGCAGGCGCGCTTCCACCAGGTCTCGCAGCCGCCCGTGTCGTCGCCCATTGTGCGCCAGAACACGCCACAGACTGCCTCGTCGCCCATGGTTTCCGTCGCCATGCAGCCCTCCAACTCTGGGATGGGCGCCAGCCCGCCGCGGCCGTCGTCTGTCGTCCAGAACCACCAGGCTATGTCGGTGCCTATGTCGGTCAGCATGTCGGCACGGGGTAGCCAGCAGAGTCACCCCTCAGGCACGCCGCGGATGCCTACCGCCACCCCCAACATGGCGCACGCTACCCCGATCAGCAGGCCGCAGATGGTGCAGACTCCGCGGATGTCGCAGGCGAGCCCGCCACCTGGTATGCTTACTCCTCAGCAGATGGGCCAAGCGATGCTGATGAACAATCAAGGCATGCCGCAGCAAATGCAGAATATGACCTTCAACCAGGCTGCCCAGATCACTGCGCAGCAGCAACGCATGATCCAGCAGCAGCAGCAAATGGCCGTCATGCAGCAGAGCGGCATGATGAACGGCGCTATGAACGGCGGAATGACGCAGCAGCAGGCCCAGATGCTCCAGCAGCAGCGTCTAATGCAACAGCAAATGGCTGCCGCCAACATGCAGCGTGGACAGATGGGCGTGGCGCCGCAGAGCCAGGCCCAACTGGCCCAGCAATATGCTCGGCACCTTAGCGCTATGCAGCAGCAGCCGGGCATGGGCGGGATGACACCGATGCAGAGACAGCTGGCGGCGGCACAGGCTGCACAGGCGGCACAGGCTGCACAGGCGGCCCAAGCTGCCCAGGGCCAGAACATGATGAACGTCAACGGGATGAACCCAGCGCAGATGCAAGCCATGCAGCACCAGATGCAGGCGATGCAGCAGGCCTCACAACAGCAGCAAGCCCAGGCGCAGATGGGCCAGCAAATGCAACTCAACCCGACGTTGCAGGCCCAGATTAGGCAGCAAGGCCAGCTTCTATACGCGAAGATGGCACAGTCACTTGCCGAGAGGTTCCAGGGCATGCAGAACATCCCGCCTGAGCTCAACGAGCAGGCTAAGAGGCAGGCCATGGCGCAGGCTAAGAATGCCGTGCTGAACGCCTTCCAGCAAAGCAGGATGAACGCGGCGGCTCAGCAACAGGCCATGCTACAGCATCAAGCTATGCAGGGGATGATGCCGCAGGGAATGTAGGAGCCTTCCGGAGCAGGCATTCATCCCCACTCCTCAAATCTGGCTGCCCTGGAGCAGCTGATCGACGAGCATGCCACGCGAGGCACACTGACCCCCAGGTTCTACGAGAACTTGGTGCGGCTGGCAGGCACCTCGCCGGGCATGATCGACGCGCTTCTCGGCAAAATCAGGGAGCACTTACCCGGGTTTTTCCTCGGACTGCACCGACTCATGGAGCGGCGCGTCGGGTTTAGCGCCGCCGGTGAGGTCTGGTTAGATGAAGAAGGAAGCATATGAGCAATCTCTAGAAAGGGGAGCAACGGAAAGACACTTCCTACTGAATGGCCCCGCCCCGCCTGCGCATTCCGGAGCGGACGGAGCTACCTGCAACATGCAGGATACAGGAACGGAGGAAATCGATCCATAAGCATACACCAGAGGACCTATCAGCGAGGAAGAGCACTGGTCCGGTTGTGGGAAAGTTTCTCTCGAATTCATGGAAAGGCTTTCTACTTAGATACCCCCGGGGTACGACGGACTCGGACTTCAGTGCATTTGGGAAATGACGGTTCGACTGCGCTGCGAATAATATTCTTCACAGCAGCGTTCCCTCCCGTAGTTTGCCTAGGATGGGCAGGCGATGGGGGAGGATCCGATTGTCAACCCAACAGCGGTACGTTTCGATTTTTGCTGTTGGTCCAAGCGAAGTGGCTTCGTACCTATGCCACACGGAGTCGACGAAAAATGGGTTACAGAGGATACGAGAGGCAGTCATTATCAATTCGGGGTGTTTATCTACCAGGCGTGGCTTTGGGAAGGAGGGCACTTATAAGGTTGATACCGTACCTAGCACGAGCGATTGACATACGTTTACGATCCTCTGTTCGCCCTCTGACCATCCAATGTATGCGTGTGGTTGCATTGCAGGCTCGGGCGTGTACGATTCCTACGGTGCGACGGCCTGCCTCCTAGATGCGCGTTGTTCCGAAGAAGAAGGTTTGGCTCCTACCTCTATGTGTATCTAAGTAGGCAGATACCCCCAGAGCTAATTACCATGTATTACTGCGTTGGCATCGAAGCGGCTTCGCCGAAGAGACGTGGAAGAGGTGACGGAAGGGGTGTCACGTGTTTGCAGACCAGGGGAGTGATCGCCACCTGCAGGCTCGGATGCACGGACCAGGGCGTTTTGGGCACGAGCAAGTATGACGGAATCTGTGCGGACACAGGCTTGACAGGCCGGGACCTGAGTAGCGTCTGGTGATGCAGGACATTGCAAACCTCGTCATCCGACAAAGGTAGCTGCCTCCCTACGCCTGTCACCTAGCCCACGTGCACCACTCTCTGCCGACACTCTCCTTTCCTTTTTTCTTCTTCTTTCTAACCCGCAACGTCCTTTTCGACGGCACTGGCGCAGCGGCCGTCGGTTCTCTCTCCTTTGTAACGAGTCCGGGCTCGCGTTCTCTCTACTGCCTAACAGACTAACTGCCAAGTCGCCGTCCCTACTCGATCGGAAGCTTGACTGGCGGCAGTTTGCATACCAAGCCCTCGCCCCCCGGCTTTCTATTCCTCCCCACCCTCGTATTCCGACGCGTCCACCACGTTCGATACCACCCCGAGATGAAGTTGTCGAGGCCATCCGCCCCGGAGGCGGCGGTGCTGCTAGCCCTCCTCACGTCGGCGACACCGGCAGCGGCCAAGTTACTAGACTGCGAGAATCTTCTGGTCGACGGTCACAAGTTCAACTTTTGGGAGCTGCGCGGCCCCCACAGTGTCGTCACTAGCGGGTTCCAATCGCCAACCTACACCAACACAACGTATACGATCGACATATGCCGCTACTTGGAGCGGAGCAACGACGTGCCCGCAAATGAACAGTGCAGCAACGGCGCGAAAGGTACGTACCTGGGAAGGTCTCGGGGGGACGCGACAGGGCTCGGTCAGACGGGCAATCTGCTTTTATAACACAGTAGCTCTGCCGCACTCGCCCCCTTCGCCCACCGCGGTGTGGGATGGAGCTGCTCCTGACAAATGCCTTGCTGCTAACAATATCTTCCTTCTAGTGTGCGGCATCCGGCGTTTAATTGACCCCGAAAAGAAAATCGACACGGTGGAAGCTGTGATTCCCATCGCCGGCGAGCTAGCCAACCACGGCGGCAGTCAGTTCGACTGGGAGGCCACGCGGCTCAAGACGTCGACCGCGAACGACGATATCGGCAAGGAAGGAGTGCGCGTGACGCTCAAAGGCGGCAAGCATGGAGGAGTCGCACAGCAGGCCGTCGTGGAATTCCGTTGCGCAAACATGACTGGCACCGAGAACGAGTGGGAGTCTGAGGATAAGTACGTCCAAGGTCCCGCGCTACGGAGCATCCGCGGTGTGTCGGGCCGGGACGACGGCGCGGACTCTCCCGAGAGCACTCCCGAGCAGCAGCTCAAGAAGCCCGATGCGGCGCTGATCTGGAATGGCCGTCACAACGTAAAAGACGTTGAGACGCTGTTTCTCACGTGGCACACCAAGTTTGCCTGCGAGTCCCTGTCTGAAGGAGATGGAGCGCCACCCCCTAAGAAACACTGGGGTTTCTTTACGTGGCTCGTGATCCTGTACGTCGTCCAGTCCTCCCCCCTTTTCCCACGAGATTGGACCGCCGAGGGCCCAGCTGACCAGGCAACACCGCGATATAGGATCTTCCTCGGCGTTGCAGCCTACCTGATCTTCGGGTCCTGGCTCAATTACAACCGCTACGGCGCGAGGGGCTGGGATCTACTGCCCCACGGCGACACAATCCGCGACGTCCCGTATCTACTAAAGGACTGGACGCGGCGGGCGCTCAACACAGTCCAGGGAAGCGGGAGCAGGGGTGGCTATTCGGCTGTCTAGGAGCAGCGACTGAGCCAGAACAGCGTGGACGTGCGCCCATGAAGCAGACGGGACGAGGCGGAGCGGGCGGGATATGCGCAAGAGGGAACGGGCGGAGGTGCACGCATCACTTCGAGTTCTCTTCCCATAATGGGGCAGAGATAGGAACGAGGAAAGGAAGAGCAAGAAGTCTGGGCACATCATATATTCCTTTGGACCGTGGAACGGCGTTCGGGGCAGGCGAGTGCTTCACATCTCGAGGCTTCATGCAAGCAAGCCCCCCCCCCCAAACCCACGCGAGGGATCATATCCAGATAGCCCTCGTGTCTGTATCGTGTACAATCACTGTAACCCCGGCATATTAGAATTTGGTTCGGCTCTGGTGTTACATGCAGGACGCTCAACGCCTGGCCGGGAGGAAGCTCCGGCAAATTGTATCCCGTAGCTAGACTCACGTTTCCACTTTCAGCTTCGCGTAAAGCAGACCTGGAACTGGAGGCGGGGAGCGCGGGCGGGGGGCGATGCGATGCCATCAAGGTGCCCAATGCTTGGTAGAGAGAGGCGGCGCCCGTCCTCTCTTGTGGACTGGTCGACTGGTCGACAAGTACGGGAAATGTACATATTCAGTAATCCTCGCACTCTCCCACCGAAATCCGTCTATGCCGAGGCACATGGCCCCACCAACTCAGCAGCTTAGCAGCTCAGCATCAGCTGTAGAGCCGGAGCCGGTTAGAAAAGTGGGACTCGGCGCCGTCTTTAGCGAGCACATGTCATTCATTCAATTCATACATACATTCATTCATGCCTACTGTACATAGCAGACAGCCACTCTCCTCTTTTGTCCTATTCCACATCACGCTTCTACTTACTAGAGGGCTGTCCTGAGAATTCGCGTAGATATTTTAACGAGCGGCTGCCACAAGAGCCTTTCTAGTTGGTTTGAGCAGCAACGCCCAGCAGCACAGGTCGTAGAGCGCACCGTAGGTAGGCATTGACTGTCTCTTCCCTCGCCCTAGCTCCCTCGGGATAGGTCCCCCCCAACGGATCGCCGCTCATCGAGCTTACAGAAACTCCTCGAGCAACCCCGTCGCCGCCAGCACTACCACCACCACCACCACCACCACCACCTACTACTACTATTACTACTACCGCACCGCCCCCTCGGCGTGCGCATCTACCGCCGCTGCAATGGCCGCCGCCCCGCTCTTCACCATCCCCATCCCGCCCATCGCCTCGCACCCGGGCGGGACCATCGTGTGCACCGAGCCCGACCCGGCCGTGTACCTGCTTACCTTCACCTCGCCCCCGGACAACCGGCTGACGCGGGCGTCCTGCCAGGCCTTCCTGGACGCCCTCGACACCATCGAGCTGGGCGGCTACGCCCCGGGCGTCGTGGTGACGACGAGCGGCATCCCCAAGTTCTACTCCAATGGCCTGGACCTGGAGCTGGCCGTCGCGCAGAAGGACTTCATCCCGGACTTTCTGTATAAGCTGTTTGCCCGTCTCTTGACGTGAGTGCCCTCTTCTTTCCCCCCCCCCTGGCGGAGCACAGCAGGCGCAGGAGAAGCTAACGGCGGGCGCGGCTCCGGCCGGCGGGGCGCAAAACATAGCTATCCCATGCCCACGATCGCTCTGCTCAACGGCCACGCCTTTGCCGGCGGGCTCATGCTCGCCATCCACCATGACTACCGGGTGCAGAACCCGACGCGGGGCTTCGTCTGCATCAACGAGCTCGAGTTCGGCGTGCCGCTCAAGGCGGGCATGTCGGGCACCTTCCGCGCCAAGCTGCCGCCCGCCACCTACCGGCACCTCGTGCTGGAAGCGCGGCGCTTCGGCGGGCCCGCGTCCGTCGAGGCCGGCCTAGTCGACGCCGTGGGAGGCCTGGACGAGGTGCGCGCCCTGGTGCGCGACCGCCGGCTGACCGAAAAGGCCAAGACGGGCGTCTACGGCCTGCTCAAGGCCGAGATGTACCGCGAGCCGCTCGCCCTGCTCGGCCCGGCGGACCACGAGCGCGAGGACGGGCGGGAGCGAGAGCTGCTCAAGATGGATGAGCAGCGGAAGAAGGCTGCCGAGAGCAAGGTGAAGGAGATACTGGGCAAGACCAAGCTATAGGTGATGGGGGTGGTGCCTGGCCTGACGGCTTGGCGCTTATACCTCACTCGGGAGTGCGGCCGATGTATAGTAACAACATTCAAGTAGAAGGGGGAGGCTTGCCGTTACAAGCCATTCTTCCCTCGCGGGAGGTGAACGAAACAATGAGGCGAGACGAAGCTCCGTTAGGAGCAGTAGTATGAAGGCCATCTAGACATGCCGTAGCTGCTCATTTTATTTATCTAGTCTATAATGCCCAGACTCATGAACCCCCAGCCCCCCTCCCTAGTTCTGCACAAAACCGTGCGAACAAGTAATACAGGTGCGCCTTGGCCCTCGTTTCGTCGCCGCATCGCACGCAAGCACGCACGCACGAACGAAACGAAAATGCAGCCGAAGCGATACACACGGAAACGCCAACCACCTAACCGAATCCGGCCCAGTTTATGGGGAGAAAGCCCGCTCAAGAACTCCGATCATCCAGAGACGCTGGGTGCACTAGATGAATAGGCCCGACCGCCACCAGCCTGCCACGGCTGGGGTCGTGCCGTGGCGAAACATGAAAGTGGAAAGTGGAGAGCAACACAGAAATGGCCATCAACGATGATAGATGACGCCAAAAAAAAAAAAAAAAAGTCATGCAAAAAGGGTATGATGTGGTCCCGCCGAGACCGTGAGTGCGCGTGTATAAAATCACCAATGTCCAGCACGCCTTTCTCCAGCTTCTGTGCAAGTAACCTTTCCCAAACTGATGCACAGCGAAGAAGATAGAATAACCAAAGAAAAATAAACCCAGGGAGCCGAGGTTTTTAAAGTATAGCAGCTCAGCGTGGTGACCATACGCGAGACCGCAGGCCAGGTAGAGAGGTTGTTGGTATGATGCAAGAGGAACTCCATCGAGGGACCGTGCCGCGACTCGCCCATGCCCCTTTCACTGGCTAACTTCTCCTTCGTCCTCGTCCATGTCGATGTCCAGGTCGCTGACGTCCCCGTTTCGTAGGTGCGAGACGAGCCCTAGGTCTGCCCGGACGTCTCGCTGGATCTTGAGGAAATACTTCCTCAGGCTGCGTAGTCCCCGCAGGAAGCCACGGTCTGGCTCGTCGGGGTGTGCGGGCGGGCAAGTCCTCTCCTTGGCCCTGTCGCGGGGCGTGATGCAGTTGGCGAAGTCTGCCATCTTGAAGTCGATTTCCTGCTTGTTCTTACGCGTCCGCCGCGGGGCGTCCTCTGTGTCTGTGGCAAAATCGGTGGTCGAGTCTTCAATCATTGTGTCGTAGCCAGGGTCCGAGGCATCGCCATCGTAGAACATTAGGAGGCTGGCTGCGTAGAACCTGTAGCCGTTGAGACGGCTGATTATGACCTCCAGTCGGCTGAGCTTCTGCAAGATAGTCGGTATGTGCCGCAATACGCTCGAGTAGTCAACGCCATCGTAGAGGAATCTAGTAAGCGCTCCCTGGAATTCCTCTCCGGCTTTGATATTGCGGCCGTAGTACTTGTCTCGGAACACGTAGCTCTGTGTCTGCTTGTCCCAGACCTGGAGACCACAAACCCGCACTCCAAGCTCGCGCGATGTCGTTTTGGCACACTTGCCCTGCTGGGATTTCTGCTTCTTCGGGCCCGCGTCGACTCCGTACTGGCGCGTGCCCATCTTCAAGTCCATGATACAGGGTCGCTTCATTCCGGCGGTAAGATCCTCGAGTAACAAAAAGTACTCGACGCGGGAGTCCCGCTGCGTCTGTGCCTCCTTGGGGTTGACGGGACGGGGGATCATCTTAAACTCGCTTGTGGGACTAGGCGGCCCCGAGGTTGCGGCCGACGGAGTGGTTGACAACGCCAGCTGGTCAGGGTTGCCGGCGCTGTGCAGCAAGGCGGAGGGGCGCGTCATCTCCGCCTCGTGGGACAACCCGTTAGTGAGCGCCGGATTCTTGCTGCCAGGCGACTCGGCGTCGCCCCCGTACCCGGCATCGTCCAGCTCTTCAAAGAGATGCAAATCCCCGCGGGACTCCCGCACATCTGCCGGCTTCCGTCGCAAGGCACTACCCGAGTGCCGTCGCTTCCGCCTCTGGTGCAACAGCGACTCTCCTATGGTCTCCGGCTCGGGAGCGCTGGTTCCTGTGACATCCTTCACCTCGGGTTCGTCAGGAGCCACAGAGAGGTGTGTGACATCGCTTTGGCTCTGAAGGAGGTTGCTGCGCTGCCTTGGCTGCACAGAACTGTCGGAGGCGTGCCCTTCGATCTCAAGCGTATCGGCCAAGTTTGGCTCAGACGTCGTCGGTCTGAACTCCGGCAGCGGACGTCGTGGGAGAGGACGGTGGCCCCTCCTGTGTCGCTGGATCATGATAGGTCCTCGCTTAAGGAAAGCGTCATTGAAGACCTCGTTCCGGAGCCTCTTATTGATGGTCGTAGCGCCCCAGCTGTTGGCATGGCGATCCTCCAGGGTCGGGCGTATGGCTTGCTGGTCCGCGTCTTCAGGGGTGTTCTGTGTTTCCGAGGCGGATGCCGAGGTGCTCCTGAAGCGGCCGGGGAGGCTCACTACGCTCTGGGACGGCTGGAGGAGATGGCGTGGGAGGATGTGCTGATTATCGACAAAGGTGACCGTTGGCACCGGAACTTGAGTGGATTGCAACGACTGGCTGATTACTCTATGGTGCCCAGTGCTGGCTGCCTTGACCGTGTCTAGCGGCTTTGGCGCTGCTTCCTCTTGCCCCGGAATCCCATTGGATTTCAGCGAAACGCTCAATTCGTTCTGATCAACCTGTCTACGTTCCAATGCAGCGCCGTCATCTCTCTTAGCCGTTGAGCGGCGCCGCGACTGCTTCTTAAATGTGACATTCAGAACACCGATGTACCTAGAGACTGCTAGTTAGCAACGCCAAGTAACCAGGTCGGGGACAGCAGCGGCAACGACACTTCACTTCTCGAGGTGCTAACAGGGGAAATCATACCTGGGTAAAAAGGCCAACAGGTCGCGGTGATCCTTCTCAATCCTCTCGTAAAACTCATTCTCACGATTGTTCAGCTGTTTGCAGACGGCCCTCTTCGAAAATCTCCACAGTGTGGTGTGGCCCCCAACCTGATGTTTATATGGAATGAGCTCAATAGCATCTAGGGGCTTGCTCGGTGCCAACTGATGTTCGTGGACGTGCTCCTCATACATCTGGGGTATCGTTCCGGTGGGCTTGAGAACAAGCTCGGGCGACTCGTCTGCAACAGCTGAATCATCCGGCTTCACCTTTGCGTCCTTCAAAACAGCCGATAGACCACGGTCGCTGGCTCTGGGATTGGAGACGTCCTCGCTGGTCACGCTGGCCTCCGCATCATCGGTCTTGACGAGCCACGGGTGGAAATCCTCGACTCGTGAGAGAGTTCTAGGCCCCTGGATGGGTTGCGGAGGCCCCCCAGGCACCGGGGCAAGCTCCGGAGATGGCTCAAGGCCTTGATGAGGCAAGAACACCGCAGAAGATATCTTCTCCTCCCCGGAGTCATCGGCTTCTTCGACGCCCTCTTCAGCCCCGGTCCTATCGTCCGCAGATATCCTCTTCGATGGAGGAGGCTGCACCGAAGCTTTCTCCACGTCCGATATTCGGAGGGCTGGATCGGGCAGCGGAAGTTCATATAAGGGATCGTGCGCCTCTCCAGCCCGCACATCCCCGCGATTCAGAAGAAAGTAATCTTCTGGTGACTCGCTGATGGGATCAGCGTCCAAGGGGGCGGTGGGTAGACGAGATTGAGACAATCTGCCCAGCGGGGTTGGGATTGAACTGTCGTCCAAGATCGGCGACGTCTGCTCAGATAGCCGACTCTCAAGATCACCGTCACCTCCGAAAGGGTGCTTATCGCGTACCTGCGATCCTGTGCGGGGCTCCTTCTTCTTACCCTTCTCATCCGGGAGACCTTCCCGGAAGAATCGTAGGCTATGACTGGCTTTGCGACTGCGAGCGTTCGACTCCTTTCCGGCGAGTGCCTCGGCGACTGACCACTCGACCTGTCCAGCCTGGTCATTGGTCGCCTCTGTAGTGCCAATTGACCAGTTATGGGCTGAACCGAATGCGAGTCGCTGGTCAGGGTGCACTGGACGAGCTTCTGCGTCTTTCTCGCCGCTTTCCAAACCTGTCTCCTCGGCAGCAGGAGGTCCTGTATACCGAGGCGAGACGAGCGCACTTGTATCCATAGGGCTATAGGTCCGGCTTTCAGGTCGACTCGGTAGCTCCTGTGCCCGGCGCTCCCTGTCGGTTCTCTCCAGCGAAGTGCCCCTTTCCTTGCTGCTCTTGCTGAGGAAATCACGGTGTCCCCGAAGCACAGTGCTTACATCCCTGAAGTCTAACATGTTAAAAGTGGTTGTGGTCGTCATGTTGGAGGCGGTGGAGGAGGTGGTGGTAATGGTTGTGGTGGTGGTGGCGGCGGCGGGGGTGGTGGTAGTAGTGGTAGGAGCAATGGCAGACAATGTTGTCTTCGCAGAATCAGCGGCCGGGGAGGTTCTAGAGCTTGCCCGGGAGGATGCTCGTGGCGTCAGGGAGTCGCCATCGCCCTGTGGGA
The DNA here is from genome assembly GCA_021432635.1 of Thozetella sp. PMI_491. Classification (NCBI taxonomy): domain Eukaryota; kingdom Fungi; phylum Ascomycota; class Sordariomycetes; order Chaetosphaeriales; family Chaetosphaeriaceae; genus Thozetella; species Thozetella sp. PMI_491. The sequence continues at coordinate 83,861 of MU270138.1, forward strand.
GGGCCTCATCGTGTGGTGAGTTTGTTGCCGGCTCAGCGAGGTGCGGATGCGCTTCGACCCGTGCCTTGGGACGGGTGGGGAGAGTATCCGTGAGGGTAGTGTTGGCCTGGCTGGTGCTCTGCGAGGGCTCTGCCTGGTTGGAGGGGAGGATGCCACGGGCAGTAGCGAGAGCCTGGGTTAGAAGGGAAGGACCAAGATTCCTTTGCGGAAGAGCGGGTGCCCTGGGATATTTATTGTGCGGATCTGCATTGCTCGCGGTGGGCGCCCCAGGGAATGGGACCTGGGGTGAAGGGACGGGAGGTGTAGGAGGTGCGGATGGGATATGTACTTGGCGCGGCCTTGCTGCGTCTTCCAATGCGGTAGCAGGTGGCGCATCTGGGCTCGCCGGGGTGGGATTGGCGGCGCTGGGAGCCGCGACGGCAGAGGCAGATGTGCGATCCCCAGCTGGCCGGGCTCCCACGTCGCCAGCGGGAGGCGCCAGGGTCCCAGAAAGGCTCACCAGGGCTGCGGGCGTGCCATGTCCGGGCTTACAGGGCGGGCTGGACATGGGGACAACATCTGGCGAGTGCTGTAGGAATGTGGGAGGGATGATTCGCAGATGGGTGTCGGCGAAAGGGGCCGGGCTCGGGGAGGGGGGGTGGTTTTGTCTCTGTTGATGGGGGCCCGGAAAGGGGA
>MU270139.1:0-82903 GCA_021432635.1 Thozetella sp. PMI_491
CAGGTCAACCAGCTAAAACCTGGGTTAATGGAGACGTAACGGTTAAGCCGCACGAAACAACTTTTGAGGAGAAGCCTATTGTCTTTGTCCGGGGTTCCATGGCCTCATTCTAAATGTCAACCACGGGTGCAATTGTATCTCGCGAGGCGTTTGATGTATACTATCTACTATAATGTATATGTTAAATATGCTATATAGTTAATGTATAGTAGATTTAAGAAGGATATATTCCGTAGTTATCTCCTTTTTAAAATATGCCTGACAGGGTTCTGAAATGGTGGGTCTAGGCTTCCAATTTCGGAAGGCTCTACATCGACACGCTGTGCTTTCCGAACGATAAGACAGTGGGACCAAAATTTTGGGCAACCACCACCACCACGCTGTTTTGCAAAATTTTCTTAAACTTCTCCATCGATCTTAAAGCGCGAAAATGTAGCTGCAACCGTAAAAAGTAATCATTAAGATGGCTGTATCGTAAGCTATATACATATATATGATAGATATACGCGCATCTACTTGCGCGTATGTGCAAGGCAGACGAAGAAGAGTTGTTTAAAGCAGAAGTTTGCCAAAAAAAATTGGCTTAAGTCTGGGCATTTCTTGGCATTTCCTTGGCACTTTTTTACCAAACTTAGGTGGGTTTAAATGGTATGCGTGCGCAAGCGTAAGCAGATGCGAGTATATCTATCATATATTTGTATATAGCTTACGATACAGCCATCTTAATGATTGCTTTTTTACGGTTGCAGCTACATTTTCGCGCTTTAAAATCGATGGAGAAGTTTAAGAAAATTTTGCAAAACAGCGTGGTGGTGGTGGTTGCCCAAAATTTTGGTCCCACTGTCTTATCGTTCGGAAAGCACAGCGGATACTAAGAGTGTAATAGAATTACCAACACTCAAGATTGGGACCAATGCAGCATAGCCTGCTCACTTAGTGGCAGCTAGCTAATATCATAGGAAATACACCCCGCGCGCGCACACACACACACACCCACACACACATCACCGTCTAGTTCAGTAGATGTAGAGTAGAACCAAGGCTTAAAACCGTACAGCCTTTAAGCAGGGTCAATTGGACAGCGTAAAGTAATAACAAAGACATCAGCAACAAGCCTGTGGAAAAAGTTTTATGACAGCTCATAATAAATACAAAATTTACTACAGAAATTTTCAACAATTCAAGCTCGCCTAGCTCAGCTGGTTAGAGCGTGGTACTAATATTCTGTAAAGAATCTATGGTATGCCAAGGTCACAGGTTCGATCCCTGTGGTGAGCAGTTTTTTTGCTTCTTTTCCTTCTCCTCTCATTTAATAATTTTGAAGGGCAACTTGTGCATTCTTTTTAGTGCTAAAGAAAGGGCACGTACATATCTGATCATAGAATAAATTTAAATTATTGGGAACCCACTTAAAGGTATGGCGACAAACGCAAGGACTAGTTCGCAGGGGGGCCAGAAAATGTAAGCGAGGAAATGCGTATTGTTTTATTCTTCCTAACAAGGAGTCTCGAGCTGCCCGGAAACTAGATAATACTAAAGTAAAACGTGAGGCACACCACCACTTTGCCCTAAATACACATGTGGAGTTCTCTCAGCTTCTTTCTAGCTTTGTGTTGCTATCACTAATTAGGGGGTATCTGTCAGCCCTGGTACTTGTAAGAGACTGCCAAATACAAAATGGAGCTAAATACTGACGAAGAGCGCTCAGTGCGGCAGGCTGGGCACACAAACACCCATAGATAGTGACTAGGTACCCAGTTGACTAATATTGTTATGGCTTATGGTGGAGAAATGGAGAGGTACAACCTCGGCATGCAGCCAAAGGAAATATTAGGAGCAGACATATACGCAAGTCGGTCCGAGATATCTATCGAGTGAAGTATTATGTCGCTTCATCATGGCCGCCCTCTTGCCGGGGTCAAGCAGCAGATAGTTGTTCTGTGCGTCACGAGAACCACGAGGTAGTAGACGCGCTCGTGGATGGAGCGTGGCAAATCGAGAAAAATTAGCCCCATAAATAGGAATCTTAATAAATGATATACTTATTCGTCAAGAAACCTAGTGAGTAAGTAAAGAGTTTGGGCAGCAATAGAAACTTTTATTTGCACAGGCAGAAACGAAGAGGGGTGTCGGAGGACCCGCCACCAACCAGCCCCTGGTAGCCGCCCAACTGGCTAATTGCTCAAACTGCCACAGTCTGCTGGAATCAGTGCCTTCCATTATCCGAGCCAAGTACCTGAGGTAGCTAAAAGGTTGTTCAACCATCCTGTCACACTTCGTCGAATAACCCCGCATCTGCGCCCTAGCCGGTCTACTACTGGAAAGCAGCCAGCTTTTTAGCGTACTTGAGTTCGCCAACATCTTTCGGCGAGAAAACGCTGACCCTGCAGTCCCGAATGTCGGGGTTCGCGAGGATCGTTTGGTACACGCCGCTAAACTCGGACGCGCTCATCCTATTCTCTTTACCAAGTTCTTCGCAAATCGAATCGTAGTCTACCCGGTAGCACAGGTAGAGCTCGTTGAATCGAACGCTAATCTTTTCGTGGCAGATGACTGCCGCCATCGAGAACAAGGCCCCCTGAGCTATGGACGTAACACCAGCATATCCATTGTCACCGCCGCCACCTGTGCAAAAGGTCCATGTCGACTTGGGGCTCCCTTGTTCCAACAGATATGGCATTGTAGCACGATAGGCATCTACATATTGTTAGAGCTCGTAATCCACGTGGCGAGTAGATTGGAACCTTGCAGTAGTCCGCAAAAAAGTTGACGGCAAAAATATGATGGAATTCGTCCATGTCGACGTTATGCAGGGCGTCTGGGTGGTGAAGTGTGCCAACTTTTAGGTATTAGATATGTTAAGGTCCCTAAAAGGCTAGGACTTTCGGAAGTTACCGGCTGCGAATACGTGTTGGAACGCGGGCAGCTTTCCATCCCTCACTTGTTGCACTACCGTTTTAACGCCATCTTCCTTGAGGATGTCGGCTTGCGCGAAAGTAATGTTGCTTGTTGTTCCGCCGTAAGCTTCAACATGCTGTAAGACTCTATCTTCTGCAGCCTTGTTCCGAACGACCGCAAGCACGTGTTGGTTGCTGCGCAAGGCGGCGATGATGGCCGAGACGCCAATGTTGCCTGAGGCTCCGACCACCAATACTGTTTCCATGGCTTAAGACAAGAGATGAAATGTGAAGTTCGGCTGATGTTGCAAGCTGAAAACCAGATAGGATTGGTAGTGTCAGGATGTGCCTCTTTTATAGGCAGAATGTAACCTGAACTACTCGTGCCTTCCTGGCTTCACCACTCGAGATGGTGCCATGTAAAGCTGTAGCGTCTGCACTATGAAGTCTGGTTTCCAGCTTGCCTCTTCGTGATGCATATTCTGGGCAAAACAGGCCAAGATAGATTTGTAATCTGTCGGACATAGCTTTTGTCCTTCGGCCGAGGTCAGAAAGGGCGTTCCAGGTCGGAGCACTCGCGGTCCGTCTGCTCGTCTGCATAGCATAGCTGATGTGGGGGCCTTTTCGTCGGTCGGCGCCGGGGCAGAGTTCCACTGAAGTGGGACCGGGAGATCGGAGCGCAACGCTAACCGAATATAGTTTAGGCGCCAAGGGTTATGTCAATACCCGTTCGACGGAGCTCACGGGGTTGCTCGCTCTTCCGCGACAAAGTACTTCCACCACCTTATCTCTTCCGAGACTGTACGGACCGAGACGATCTTAACAAGACCGATGAACTCATAGGGGCTCCGTTCTCGTATCCTCGAACAAGTTAGGCGAAGCTGCAGACCAAGCACTTGGAGCTGTCCGCATACTCCTAGGCCAGGCTCTCTTTCCTCGGGGAGTCTGGTAAACTAACATGGTCTACCAAGGCCCGTCTCGGGGCTGCTATTCGTGCAAGAGGCGGCGGAAGAAAGTGTGTCTCATCCCAGCTTTCCTGTTCCGCTATTTTCAGTAGTAGAATCTGCCTCGCTTTCGTACCTTTCTCTCTGCTATTCTCGCTCATTCTCTTCCCTTATCTCCCTCGCCTGAACGCTTGGCACATGGCATCTTGCTGACAAATTTAATCATCACCTCTAGTGTGATGAAACTCGCCCGGTATGCTCTATTTCTTTGGCTTTCGTCTCTGCCTCTGTTGGACGCCAGGGAGACGCCCACCGCCTGTTCGGCAATGGTGGTATTGGGAGCGTCTAGGCCGACTTTAGCTAAACCCGATTAGTCATGTCTGAGATGTATTCGAGCTAATCGCACATGTTGCGGATACGAACATGCGGGAGTCCACTGGCTCTATCACTACCCAGCAAACAGCATCGGAGAACTCCCGCCACCCATATCTGCAGCACGGAAATGCACGCTGCCGGCGCGGAAACCCATCCCTGGAACCGACATCATCCCTGTGGATGCCCTGCCTCCGGAGACAACTCGTGCGCAGAGCGATCTGCTATCGCTTTGGTCCTTCTTTTACGACTACTGCGTTATCCCGGCCAACCATGACCTTTCCCGAGGGTTCCTCTCCAACCTCGAGCCTCTAACCAACCGCCTCGGCTATGACTCTGACCTAGTGAGAGCCTGCCAGGCGATAGCATTGGGACACCATGGAAAGATATTGTCTCGGCCACTTTTCACTGAACGAGCTGAGCAGAAATATGAAGCACTTCTCGGATCTTTCGCCAGCGCTATTGGAAACATCGCCACTGGGAGCGCAGATGAGAAAAGAAGAGTAGCCATGCTGCTGGGGATTTATCAGGTATGCTTCTTTTGGAGCTGGACCACACGTATTGTACAACAGTATTGCTCGATAGCTAACCAAGAGTAGATAACGATGGCTAGTGAAGCAGATCACGGCGACCATGTCATACATGCGAAAGGATTTGCGGCGCTTATGCGGCTCGGGAACTCGTCTCTGCAGCCCTTGAGCTTGATGCAGTATGAACGCTCACCAGGCCTTGGAAGGCGAATCAGAAAGGTTCGTGTACTCGGGAAACCGGTCCTGGGCACAGCTTGGTAAGAAATCGCTCACAATTTAGACAGGGTGCTAGCATATTTTCCGTCGCTGCCCTGAGCGTTGGAGATGAATGCTTAGATGACCTGCTTCTCGACCTTGAGCAGTTATGGGATGCCTCTGAGGACATATCTAGTGCGGACTACAGGAGCTCGTTGAAAAAGCAGTGTATGGCGCTAGATCGGCGCTTCGAGAGCTGGCAAGCATCCCGAGACAAGGATTTCCAACCGACCGTAGTGGCCAAGGTAAGCGACTGTCGAAATGCTGCGGACATAGCGGCAGGCTATTGGCCCGGGAGGGTTGAGGCCTATTTCGACCTCTACGTTGCCGGCGTCTGGAATATCTTCCGAACAGCTCGGCTCCTGCTTAATGCTCTGGTTGTTAAGCTTTCTGACGCCTCTGGGGACAGCAATAGCCGTGTGGATTGCATCCACACTGCAAACCGCTTAGCTGAAGACTTAGCCGCTTCCGTGCCATATCACTTAGCGGAAAATATGCACGATTTTGTCAACAAACTGGACGCAAGAAAAGAGATGGAAGACGCGGGGAAGGTGCTTGGAGGTTTACTACTCATGCACCCTCTATACATCGCTTCTCGGATGTCATTTCTCTCCGAAAAGATCCGAGAATATATGCGAGCGTGTCTGATGTGGATAGGGTCCAACATGGGTGTTGGACAAGCCACCGTATTGGCGAAGGTAGGGACCGTTTCGTACTGTTCCATGTTTAGGAATGTAAACTAACCTCCCTGCACTGCAGAATCCAAATATAGATAGAGAATACCTAGAGAGTGGGCTACTGATTATCTGGTCTGGCTTCCTCGGCTAGTCCCGTATCGCAATGCGCATGATTAGGACAGCCACGAAATTTACAGCTAGCAAAAAGGATTGCTATATGTATTAGTTGATGTTACGATATCAGATTAGGACTTATGAAACAGCTGAATATCTGCTTCGGAGATTTGCATGTGCTAATGATTCGTCATTTTCGACATAAAGTCGTACGTTGTCCAAGGCTTTAGGGGCCCATACATGGTGAGATTAGCACCGAAATTTCCCTTTGAGGACGCCGAATTTAGCATGTGCATGAACCACTGACAGTCACTAAGCAGTCGCGGTACCCTAACCTATTAAAGCCAATATATGCCGGTTATGGATGCTTATTTAACCCCATTAATCTCTCTTGGGTTAGCCTTGCGCGACCATGACTGCTTGTATATAGCGTGACAGCCTTTGGGTATTGAACGACGAAAGACGGGCGACGAGGGACAACAGTGGGGTTCGGATTAGAAACCCTGGAGGTGTTCAAGGATATGACATTTCTAGATGGTGGAGAAGATTCGATGTAGTCTTGATGCACGCAAATCGTTACCTATAAATACATTGGCCGTGGTCTACAACCACCTTTCGCCCGAGCCGAGCAGAATTAAGCAACTTTTCCATGTGAGAAACATTTCAAGGTCATCTACCACCTCCCCTCACGCGTGGTATTATTATCCCAAACTTCTGTCCACGTGCCAAAAAAAAGAATAGGAAACCTTCACAACCTCCAATTCACGTGGAAACAAACTCCTCATAATGGCGTCTAATACCGCGGCCTGGATTACCTCACCATGCTCAAGACCCTTTGAGGTCAAATCCGCCCCGCTCGTGGCTCCAGCGGAAAACCAAATCCTCCTAAAGAATCGGGCTATTGCCATAAACCCCCTTGATGGAAGGCTCCAGAAAACAGACTTCTTCAAGCTCCAGTACCCGACCATATTCGGCATGGACGTTGCCGGGGAGGTGGCGCAGGTTGGGCCTGGTGTAACACGTTTCAAAGTCGGCGACCGGGTTATGGGACATGCGAACGGCTTTGGCACAAGGCAGGACTCTGAAAAGGGATTCCAGGCCTACACTATCCTGCGTACCAATATGTGTTGCGAGATACCGGACAGTCTGTCCTTCGAGAGGGCCGTCGTGCTTCCGCTAGCTGTGTCGACGGTGTCAGCGGGCTTTTTCTTAGAAGATTTCCTCGGGCTTCAGCTACCGTCCGAGACTCCAAAGCCGACTGGAAAGAGCCTGCTAGTCTGGGGAGGCGCTTCGTGCTGTGGAAGCGCCGCAATCCAATTCGCTGTCGCGGCCGGCTACGAAGTGATCACTACCGCCTCGGAGAAGAACTTCGCCTACGTTAAAAAGCTCGGAGCAAGCCAAGTCTTTGATTACCATAGCCCGACTGTCGTTTCAGATCTTATTGGCGCATTCAAGGGGAAGACCTTGGTCGGAGCCTTTGATACCGTTGGGGGCCCCGCCTGGGCACCTACGATTGAGGTGGTTGCGAAATCCGAGGGCCGCAAGCTCGTCATCACTATACTCAACATGTTTCCCGACGGTGGTGATGTCACAGTCAAGCAGTCACATGCCCCAATGATCATGCCCACCCCTGTTAGCGAGGCTATATGGTGTGGTTTTCTTCCTAAGGCTCTCGAGAGCGGCACCATAATTCCTGCTCCCGACCCCCTCGTTGCTGGAACTGGCCTGGAAAGCATTCAGGCAGCTGTTGATCTGCAAGCCAAGGGAACTTCGGCTCAGAAGGTTGTAGTTCTACTATAGTTTTAGGTTGATGCTGTTAGTTATTTGAAGGGACTTTCTATCAATAGGTAAATGACATCATCAACAGTGAGGTCTTATGAGGTCAAGATGTTGACACACTTGTTACGGAGACACTCATCTTGAAGTTTGGAGGCCTTAAAGCCTTATTGAACTAGCTATATCCTCTGCTACAAGTACAAGAAATTCAAATAGAAAAGGAGCAAAACGACTTCACGCGTTATCGCGAGTCCTGACAGAGTCAGAGCGAAACTGCCCCTCGGTGCTTTCCAAACGTTAAGACAGTGGGACCAAAGCTTTGGGCGACCACCGGCTAGCACTTGTATATCGAAGCATGAGTAGCATGAGAAATTAGCACGATGACTAATGTATATACATGACAAAGCTTAACTATATAAACATTGAACAGAAGGATTCTAGCAATGCAGATTGTGGCGCATCCTGCGGCACACCTTGAGCCTCACGCGATTTAAGTGGTATAATGAGCAACATAGGCAACCTCGATCATCGAGCCATAGCCACCCACAGTGGCACTATTAGGGTTACCGGGCTAGAAGAGGTAGTTAGCATGGTGATGTCATTCAATTTCAACAGAGAGGACTTACCCATGAGCCCCCGACCTTGGCTCCCGGGAGGTCGCGGAGATTAGGCGAGCAGCCGCGCGCTATACGAAGCTCGAATGGGCTTTCTTGTATGAGATTGCGAACTAGTAACAATAAATTTCCATTATCTCGCAGTCCTCGTGCATTTTCTATCCGTGCTGCAGCGGAGTTGCATGTGAAGGGACTAAAAGATCAATTGGCTTTGAATACCCCTGAATTTAGCCCATGTATCACCAGCCTTGTGGAATTAGATCCACGGGCCCTAGTTTAGAGCTATGTATGGTTATTTAATTTCTATATCTGTATTTCTTAACCAGAGAGAGATACAAGTTGCAGCAAAGGAACCATAACACTCGGCAGTTAAAATAATGATTGGTGCTGGTGCCGATGCCAAGCGCGCTCACTTCTCTCACGTCCAAATTTTAAATTTATATTAAAGCGTTTCTTCTCGATCCGAGGTCCATGGCAACATACCCAGGCAACCAGGAGTTGGTATCAGCTCTGGGCACAAAAAGACAAACTGTCCGCTGGGAATAGGTACTGAGGCAGTTTTAGAGCACAGCACTAGCACACTAGCCCAAATACCATAAAACGGAACGTTGTACAGCTATGCGCTGTACTGCTGTTAGTGATCTTACATAACCGCTTCAAGGATGCCCACCGCTATTCTATAGTATGATATTTAGGTGGGATGCTGCCAGCTGCTATCGGCATGCGATAGCAATTCTCAATCCTAGCGTAATAATTGATGAAAGAAATCTATGAGCAGGGGTAGTTGAAATCTTAGAAAATGAGCTCAGCCTCACTATGCCAGTCAGTGGTTGCGTCATTTGTGGGTGGTGCCACCAGTTCGTTCCCGAGTTCTGGTGCCACACATGGTGACAGCCTCGTTATTTGGGCGATGTTCTACCACGTACCACTATTGGTATTGAAATGGCTCTTTCAGCCGCAATAGCGCGCCGTGCCCCCGGCCAATCACATCACATTACATCCCCGAGTTTGTCGATGCACTCCTTTTTTAGCTTCGTCCCGACGATTGACGCAAACTCCATAAGTAAGCTTCACTTCAAGCAACCTCGGTACTTGTTTGAGGCCGCGTCAATGACCTGCTTCTAGTAAAGCAATATACATTCTACCATCATTCCGATCCATCAAAACGCTCATGATGCTAGGACACTTGCCATTCTGGCCCCTAGCCATTCTCCTGCTGGTTTTGGCAGGGGCCGGTGGCCTCATCTATGCACGTATCCATCTTAACTGAGCTCTACTGACCTCGCGCCCAGACTAATTTCAATTTCAACAGGTTATCACAGTCGTTGTCTACCGCCTTTGGTTCCACCCCCTTGCCAAGTTCCCTGGTCCATTTTTGGCGAAGGTGACGAATGTCTATGCAGGAATACACGCATGGCGCGGTGATATTCATATTGACATGGGGAAGTGCCATGAGAAATATGGTATGTTGCTATGCTGATACCGCAAGCATTCGGCTCGCCTAATCTAGTTATTGCTAGGGCTATACGTCCGTTATGCCCCAAATCGTCTCCTCGTCAACACTAGCAGCGGCCTCAAGCGTGAGTGGAGGTACACGGAGCAATGCGTGGATTTAATATTGACTTTAAGCAGAAATATACAGCCATAGCGCCCCAGTGCAAAAGTCTATGTCGTATCAAGCTTTGGCTCATCGAGCTCCTAATGTTCTGACCGCCATTGACAAGAAAATACATAGCCGGCGTCGCAGAATCTTGGCTCAGGGCGTCTCAGATGCCTCCCTGCGTCGCTATGAACCGACCATTGTCGCCCACGTAAGACGGTTATGTGAGCAGATAAAGCCTCCTGGGAGCTCTGAGTGGTCCGAGGACAGAAATCTCGGAGTTTTGTGTAAGTTACTCTTAAAGCAAGGGCACTAGGGCTGAAAGGCTGACTTGTGGGAGCGGGCTGCTTTACATTCGATGTCATGACCGATGTGGTCTTTGGTGAGCAGTACGGGCTACTGGAACAGCATGAAACTCGATATGTCATCTCGGCAATCGAAAGGTCTAATGTCCGAACCGGCACTCTCATGCAGGCTGCCGAATTTGGATTCCGAAGGTGGGACCGCCAGATATTCCGGGATGCCATCCTAGCCCGGAACTCCTTCATTGAGTTTGTCACCAAACTGCTTCAGCGGCGCATGCAAGCTGCCCCTCTCAAGCGAACCGATATTTTCACTCATCTGCTTGATACCAAAGACCTGGAAACCGGCGACAGGCTCAGCCCGGACGAAATTGGGGCCGAGAGCACCACCTTGATCGTTGCCGGTGGGGAATCCTCTCCTAGGAAACTGCTGCTTCGCCGTGTTGACAGGTTACAGGCTCCGAAACATCATCTACAGCCCTCGCCGCCGCACTCTTCTATCTAAGTCGCTACCCCGACACACTTGCCAGGGCCACTGCCGAAGTTCGATCGGCGTTCGCCACATCCGAAGGTATCAAAATGGGGCCAGAGCTGAACGCATGCATTTATTTATGCGCATGCCTAGACGAGGCTCTCCGCATGTCTCCTCCGGTCGGCAGTGCTCCGTGGCGCGAAATCAAGGCCGACGGCTTCACAGTCGACGGCCACTACATTCCTCCGGGTCTCGATGTCGGCGTTGGAATCTACGCCATCCACCACAACCCCGACTACTTCCCCGAGCCCTATACGTTCAAACCCGAGCGCTGGCTGGTCGACGAGACGGGAAGGCACGTCGAGAGGAGAAAATCCGAGATTGACGTGGCTCGCGCGGCGTTCAACCCTTTCTCGCTCGGTCCCAGGAGCTGCATTGGCAAGGGTCTTGCCCTTGCGGAATTGATGCTCGCGCTCGCCATTATTCTTCATGCCTACGACATTCGCGTTGCCGCAGGCGAGAGTGGGAAGCTGGGAGCGGGCTGCCCGGGACATGTCGAGCCTATGAGACGCCGGGAGAAAGAGTTCCAACTCTGGGACCACGTAACTGGACGTAAAGTCGGACCTGTCCTACAATTTCGACCGGCTGAAGTACCTGGCATTCGGTCGTCCGAAATCTAGCTGCCTGTTTGTAGGTGGCATCGTGGCGCCACCTCAAACATGATGGCACCACGGTTCACTGTGGTACAGCCCAAGCTAGTCAGTGCAAGCAAAGTGAGACCACGAATTGAACCACGTACCGTCCTCTCAGCCGTGAGGCATTTGTCAAAAACACTTGCGGATCAGCATCATAGTAGCCCGGCCTACTACTCAGGGCCTAGCTTATCCCCGACTGCTCCAATTTATGCCCGAGCGCGGCGTGAGTCAGCTAAAGTCTTAACCGTCTGAACTAGGCAGGTGAGCTACGACTTGATAAGGCGGTTCCAAGCCGCACAATTCAACTCCTCAATACTGGCGATCTGTCGCTGCATCCGCAAAGTATCGGTATTGCTCGCCCGCCAGCCCCTTAGATTCTAACAACTCCAACCTAAGATTGTCGTAAATGAAATATGGAGGCTGCAGCTGGTCCAAGACCTGCGGATGCTGCCGATCAAAGCGTCGTCGAGACAACGTACCACTCTACAATACTCTCGTCCCAATGGAAGGGCACCAGCGTCATTGTCAAGAAGTGCCGGCATTTAGAGGACCTTCGAACACCAAAGCGATGGCGCAGTGAAGTGGATGCCCTGAAGTTTGTGGGCGAACATGTAAGAAAACTAGAGATGTCTTCCTCAATCTCGTTGGTGACGACAGAAATGCGATTAGGAGCCTACCAGATGCTGTAGCTGAACACACCCATAGGAAAATATCACCACACTGCTTGATTCGGACCCAAGCGAACTCACTATTACTTTGCGACTTGAGCCTGGCAAGAGCCTTGACAGACACGTTGACTCGGAGATGAAGGCGACGCTATCGCCCGCAGACTCAGACATACTATGGAAGCAAATGGCGGGCGCGTTGTCGCATATACACGCACGCTCCATTATTCACGACGATGTGAAGCCGGAGAACATTGTCTGGTCGCCTGAGCAGAAACACGCAGTCCTCATCGACTTTGGGGCCGCCCTGGACTTCAATGTGCTACCCACGGACTTTTTCAACCCATCCGGCACACCGAATTACGCAGGCCCAGACTTTCTAAGCAAGAAGAAGGGACCGAAGGGAGACATATGGGCGTTGGGTGTTACAATTCTCTTCGCCTACCGCTACATCAAACTTCCCGACGGAGAATGGCTTCTGCCTGCTGTATGGGACGAGGGCAAGCCTAGGGAAGAGATGCTAGAATGGCTGGAACAGATTGAGACACTGCGGAAGGAGACCGAGAGTGTGATGCCTCTGATATCTGACATGCTGAATCCAGACCAAGATGCTCGAATCGGCAGCGCAGAGCTTGTAAAGCGGCTAGAGCTTTGAGCGACGAGTCTAGGGTATCAATGGATATTGGCAGCGCGATGTATTTACAAGGCTTGTAGACGTGTAGCAGACTACCCTCTGATGAGACGCATGATTTCCCTAGAAGCGTCATCCCAATTGCCGGAAAACAGCGGTAGAGGAAACAAAAAGTCATAGCCGTCCTTCGACTGGGAAAGGAGACGGATGATACCCTGGATGGTGTCGTAGTCAAAAAGTAGCTCATACTCTTCTTCCTCGAGCGGACAGGCCGTCTTTGCGAACTCCAAGACATTGGCAATCAATCCGGCCGCAATTGGTGTGGCAAATGATGTGCCCGACTTGCGCACTTCCTTGCCCTGCCACTTGTCCTTGACCGACATCCCTAGGGTGCTGATATTGAGGCCGGCAATTGGCGCGGGGCTGATCCCTCCGTCGTTCCCGTTGCCGTCGCTAGCATGAATGCAGAAGACTTGGGAGCGACTCGCCGGGTGAGCCCTCGGCCGTCTTGCGCCACTGTTGGCGGCAGCTGCGAAGATGATGATGTCGGACTTGTACGCGTCGGATATCGCCTTGTCGATTTGCGGGTCGCGCTTGTCGAGCCCAAACGAGAGGGAGAGAATATGTACCTTTTGCTCCTGGCACCATTTAATGGCCTGCAGCCTTGCTTAGCACAGTTTAACAGATCCCTGAGACGAGGCACATGACGACCTACCTTAACTATTCGATGGAATTCAGAGGGTGGCGTCTTTTTGGAGCCCGAGATCTTGGCAACGTAGAGTTGAGCAGTCGGTGCTACCTTCAATAGGAGACGTGCGACATGAGTACCGTGTCCATGCTGGTCTTGGCAGTCCTTCTCCGGATCAACCAGGTCTAATGTCTCTGCAATTCTACCCGTTTTCAGGGCGCTTGAGATCATTCGATCGTTGCGATCTATCCCGGAATCTATGACGCCGATTCGGATTTTTTCTTTTCTCCATTCGGGTAGATCCCGAGCTGTCGCCGATAGAGCTGCAATCTTTCGTAGGAAAGGGGAGATGTCGGTAAAGAAACTGTCCGCACGCTTTTCTAATCTAGACAGCCGACGCATTAGTCCACAAGCAAGAGGGCAATATCCATCGTTTATAGGGTGAAAGCTCACTCAGGATCATCTTTGGCGGGCTCGTCGTCGAAAAGGTTCACCGGTTCTTGCTCCGACACAGAAGCCTTGGAGCCGCTGTCCTTTTTCTGTTTTCTAGTAGCGGCGGCAGTGAAAAGTCTGAAAGCTCGCGAGAACCTCTCCTTCAGAATATCTAGAAGGGGTGAAAGGATATACTTGTGTATAGCTGCTGTCTTCCTCATATCCCTTCGTCCCAACCCGCGTTAGCAAACGACACGGTAGCTGGATTCGTATGTCGCAAGGAAGAAACTAACTCGCTCAAGTCCGGATGGTAGAGTCCCTCGGCTAGATCCTGCAAGTGAAGACACGCCCGGGCGACCGACCGATATCCATCGTCCACTGTTCGCCCCCACTCGGCCAGAATTCTGTCCAGAATGAGGTCTTGAGATGGGTAATCTGCGCCCCAGGCAAAGTCCGCTTCAGATGGTACTGCTCTCTGCCTAGCCTCCATTTCTAGAAGTAATATCCCAAATGAAATTATGGTATCCTGGTCATCTTTCTCCAGTTCTGTGTCTTCATCGTCGATCTGGAGGGTGCAAGAGACATAGGGCTCCCACCGGCTAGGCATTCCCAGAGCGTGTTTCGCGCCAGCAAGATTTATTCGCTCACGAGCGAGAGCTTGACGAAGCCACCGGCTCTTGTACAGATGGAGCAGGGAATACGCCAACGCAACTTGGAGGACCTTCTCGTCTTGGTTGTCGAAGAGCATCTTGCCATCTGCGGCCGTAGATGACAACAAGGCATCCAGGGTCGGCGTGTCATCCAGCGATAGCGCTCGGTCAAGAGAGGTGACGGTCGACTTGTCTTGCCACAGTTTTCCTTCATTGAAGGCAATCTTGACTTCTTGTGCCTTTTCTAGATAATCGCAGATGCCGCTGATGCGATTCGCGAGGATTGACTGGAGTGGGAACGATGTTGAGCTAGGTATATTAGTACACAGCATTCGTGAGACGAGGCGACCTTGACTCATACCGACGCGCGTTTGCGTGATGCCACTCAGCATGCTCACAGTCTGCTATGAGTAGATGAAGCTGTTGGTCCAGGAAACCAGACAGGTGGATTTTAGCATCATGGGGATTCGGACAAGTCGTGCTTTTAGCCAGAAGGGTGAACAGCTCTTCGGATGACGATCCGAACGCGTCTGCGCTTTTTATCATTGCGACATCATCGTCGGTGAAGGAATACTCGCTAGCGAACCTTCCGTCGAAAAGGTCCCAAGATTCGTGGAATACTTCGCGGATAATAGCGTCGAACTCACTCATGCTGTTCATCAGCGGTACCCAGTCGCTTTGCGTCCAGCTCCACAAGATACGCTTTCTCAGGCGTTCGATAATAATATCCGATGCCGACTGTTCCAACATAACAAGATCCCAAGAGCTTGCGTTTGACCTGGCGTCATCGGTATCCCGGCCAATGCCAGGTGTTTTGAGAACTTCCTTCAAAATAGCTAGTTTGGGAAAGTCCTTCGCCTCGGACCAGATATTATTAACTATGACTTTAGGGCTTCTTAGCATGGAGGGCATGGTTGAAACTAACTTTGGGCGTCACCTCTTCCTCCTTCACGAGGTCAATCCAGCTTTGTTCGAACATGGATTCGTGGTCCACCAGGGTCTCAAAGCTTCTCAATAGACCGTGTAAAGCGGAAAGGACAGCCTCAAAGTCGAAATCCGTAAGAAACTGGCTTGTCTGTATTTCATGCATCTTCAGCGGAATGGTGCCGACGCTTATGCGCATCATCGAGAGTGCATCTGCAGGTGCGCCGTTGATTAACTTTGCGTCAAAGTTGGCATTTTGTACCAAGACGGAGAGGTAGTGGCCCCGCCCTTCACGGGCTTGGGCATGGCCTCTGCGAAGAAGAAGCCTATAAAAGACAAGGAGCCCCCGGGGGTAAACTGTCTACTTACTTCGAGCGACCGAGGACATGGAATAATCGTCCCCTTCCTTAAGGGACAGGCTCTTGTGGAAGACAGGATACACCGTCGTGAGCAGACTCCATTCTGCCTCGGCATCTGTGGCAATCCGCATCGTTCATGACTCGTCGCATCGGCTTGCGGGTGCCTCGTTAAAGTTCCTTGGGGTTGGGGCTTGGGCTAAGATGGGAGATGGCTGCGAGGTCAAGAGGTTGTTAAAACGTCTAGCCGCCGGGACGGACCGAGACGACAGGTAGGGCATTCGGATGGCGTCTGCGGGGCCGACTTTGCTTTGCCTGTGCTGTAAAAATGAGGTGGGGGAGAGGAAGCGTCCGCTGTGGCTGTGGGGCAGGCGCCAGGGCAGATATGTTAAAGTGGGGCCTGACGCACGAGGGCACCCGCTGTTGCCGCTCAATGCCCACAGCTTTGATGTCATAGGCCCATTATTACTTCTCCTGCCTGCAGCATTGTGCCGCAGGTCGGCCGATCCTTTCATCATGGGACAAGCCTGACCTGGAGCGACCTGGCGGCTCTGAAGCCAACCGGACAGGACTTTGGACGTCGTCAGCAGCCTCAAACGCTGCGAGACGCCGTGCAACCCTTTCGAGGACGCACGATGGCCGATGACAGCAACTCTGCCGTCATTTACGACCTGGTCATCGAGAGCTCCGTCCTTCTCGAGAGTATTGTCCGGCTAGAAGCCCGATGGCACGATGCAAACCCGTCCTTGGCCCGTCGAGACGATGCTCCGAGCCTCGTTGACGCTTCGGTCGCCGGCCTCGCACCCTCGCCTCAGACGGGCTCAAAGGTCCAACAGGCGGATGACGATGGTGAAGGCCAGCTACCGCGTGTCATGAAAGCTTTAGGCCAGAGCTTTGAAATATGGACCAAGTACACGGGAGCTTTGGCCGATGTCGGTTTATCCCTCGACGACCGGCTGAGGGATCATCCCGACATTCATAGCATGGTCGTTGATATGCTGAAGCTCATGAAGACGAACCTTGGCCGCCGTAAGTAAAGGACCGCTTTCAAAGATAGATCCATGGCCGTCGCTAACCTGCCCACCAGTCGAAGGACAGCTGGCCGGGCGGGGGAAGCTCCAGCACACACCCAAGAGTTTCGAAACAAGGAGAAGGTGGATCGACGTCGTTCGGGATGGTGACAAAATGGACCCCGCAGCCGAGTCCCAGGCGGCTGTTGCGGAAGCCATGGACTCACTGCATTTCATCGCCAGCGCCATCCGACGCTCGTCTGCTCAGCCACTCAAGTATGCTCTGTCAACCAAATTTGCCCGCAAAGATGAATCGTACTGGGAGCAGTATGCCATCCTATACGTGCGGCGCTTTTTCCCTGATGCTCGACCTGGACTTGTCCGGCAGCTCGGCGCGGCCATTGCGGTTCGAAGGAAGAGACTGTTTGGGCGGAAACGGCATGACGAGAAGCTGGCGTCAAAACGCGACACGAAAGCAAGAAATACTTCCTCTATCAAGGCTAAAAAACCTTCGCCTTCCGTCGAAAACGACAAGGACGGCAAAGATGGGCTAGCAGTGCCTGCTCCGGCCGGCCCAGGTTTGCCCCGTACTTTCCAGCCAAGCACTGTGTTTAGCGAGTTGGACGAAGAGAAGGCGTACGAGCGCCTTAGGAGCCGCCCCCAACTGACCTACGTCAGCTCCGTAAGATCGGATTCTAGCACAATGAAGCTGCAGCATCAATACCCACCAGCTCCGGCGTTTAAGGAATCGGATTACCACCAGGCTTGCCCTTACTGCTCAAGAGGCCTTGAGACTAGCAAGCTGAAAGTGCCAAAATATTGGGAGTAAGTCAGCCCGCCCATGCACATGCGGGTGGCCTTAGCTGAGTGAACGGATCGCAGAAAACATGTCGACGAAGATCTTCAGCCATACGTGTGCATATCCGAGTACTGTAGCCAGAGGTTGCAATTCTTTAACAAGAAAGACCAATGGCTCGATCACATGAGAAGCATCCATTCCAACGAATGGGTCTCGAAAGTGCACATGCGAACCTGGTACTGCGATGTTGACCACGATCTCGTGCAGTTCAACGACCAAGCAGACTTTGAGGCACATCTGAAAGACACTAGTATCCACCCGAGAACGCCAACCGACGCCCAGTTGGCATCCCTGGTTAGGAAGAAGTCCCAGCTGCTGCCACGAGAGGATTTTTCATGCCCACTGTGCGAAAATATTCCCAAGAATGTCGAAACGCTCTTGAAAAATAGCCCAGAGACAGCTCGGTATACACTTCACCGCCACATCGCTCTGCACTTGCGAGACCTTGCGTTCATATCCCTCCCGATGGCGGCCGAAGACCAGCAGGAGGAAGGGGACAAGGAGTCGGTGCTCGACGAACAGTCTTCGCGCCGGCGACAAAGGAAAGACGATTCCAGTGTTTCCCTCCCCAGCGGATATAGCGACGTGGAAGATGTCGACCTCAACTTTGAAGAGGCATCGTATTTGAAATCTATGGCTGACGTCGAATCGGATGTCCCCGCCTCGGAAGTCACGGACTGGTCAAGATTTGCACTTGAGCCACACTTGAACGAACCGAATGATCCCATCATCGCGCATTTTGGAAGTCTTCAGCACCAAATATGCTCCTCCAAAAAACGTGAAGACAATCAAGATACGGCAAGAGAGATGCCGGGGTTCCTCAAGCTTACTTCAAAGGGTATGATCTCAATTCCTAACACTAGCCTCTGGTTCTACGCCGAGCTGACTGTTTGATCGATGCAGACATCGAAACCCAGTGGCGCAACCTGAACATTGCCCAGGAACAGCGCATACAAGAGGGCGTAAAGAAGAAAGGAAAAGACCCAAAACTGACCCTCGCAGATGAGCGACATCGGAGGAATCTAAATCGGTACAATGACATCTTCCCGTGGCAATACAACCGTGTCAAGCTCAAAGTACCCCATGGGCAAGAGGACTACGTGAATGCCTCGCTTATTGATCTTCCCATATATCGAAACCTGCCAGACTTCAATGTTGAGAAGATTCCGGACCGTTATATTGCCACGCAAGGACCACTCGACAATACCATCTCTGACCTGTGGCGTATGGTCGTGGAGCAGACCCAGTCTCCAGCCGTTATTGTTATGCTGACTGAGACCCACGATAATGGAGGCAGCATCGCAAGGTGCGCAGATTATTTCCCGCTGAGCCCTTCCGAGCCGAAGCGCCAGATTGTCCAGGGTGAGGAATCCGGTGACCCGTTTCGTGCCGAGCTGTTATGTGAAGAGGTCATTAGCGTGCTAGACGAGCTAGTGGAGATGCGACGGCTAGTCATCAAAGTACTCCGAAGGCCTCAAAGTTGGGATGAGAATGATACTCAACATGCCGATGAGAAAGAAGAGGCGGGAGAAAGGGACCTCCCCAATAAGAGCCTGAGATCCCGGGTCATAGGTAGACTGTTTGGGAGATCCGATAAAGCTGCCCCTTCCGCATCGATGGAGAAAATCAAAGACCATGACGAAACGGAAGGATCCTCAAGTCCAGCTCAAGTAAAATCTGGCATATCTAGCTTTCTCGATCCCAAGGCCGCACCGGTTACAGTTGGGCCTAGCGTTGGTGTGGAGCGTGGTGGCAATTCGAGTGTGTCGCGACAAGCCCCTAACGCAGGCGAGACAAGCGACAAGACTTCAGCAAAAGGCTCGGATCCTTTGACACTTGACGATATCCCGCGAATCGTGGATGCAGAAAAGGCCACAAGCGATGAATTCGTAGTGTGGCATCTGCTGTACAAAAACGGTGAGGCCTTCGACCAACCTGAAATGAAAATCTTGGAGGCGATGTACACCCTCATGCGGCTGTCGGAGGAGAAGAACCTGGGCCCGAGTAACCCGCGAATCGTCCACTGCATCGCAGGCACAGGGCGAACGGGGACTTATATAGCCCTCGAGCACCTGATCCGCGAGGTTGAGGAGGGGGCTTTCTGGAGGTACGGCAGCGACCCAGACCCGAAAGAAGACCTGGTCGCCTGGGTCGTCCAGGCTCTCCGAGAACAACGGCCGAACATGATCCGGAACTTCCAGCAGTATCACTTTCTATATGAGGTGTTGAGGGACTTATGGAAGCACAAGTATTCGCAGCAACCAGAACAGGCTCAAGCGGTGCCACGGACGTCACAGCCTCGGGCAAACCCGTTCATCTTCCCGTTTCCGAACGACCCTAAGTACACTATGGAGGTTCCACAATGAGAGAGTCTCCATAGAAAAATACTCACAAATTGAGGGACATAATGAATCTTGATACACAAGGCACGTATTTACTGCATCTTCATGGTTCCACGAAATAAAAAATAAAGGCGGTTGCATATTCTAGTGACATTTCCGTGTGTGTAGCTCGTAGAGGAATCTGCCACGATACAATAGAAGCTAGATGCTTGCATGATATGTCGTTTGCCGTGTCATGACTCATAAATTGCATTGTCCCTCCTCTCTAGTCGACGCGCACGCGTCATTAAACAAGCTACCCGTGCGACACAACGAGATGCTCAGGACCACGGCCACCACGAAGACTTTCGGGAGCGTTTCACGACGAAAGCACCACGGTCCATCGTGTTAATGACGATGTGGCCACTGGGGAAGAAGGGGTAGTGGCTCCAGGTGCCCGTGAATGTCACATTGCCGCCCCCCGGAGCCGAGTCATCCTCCGGGTGGATGTCGAAGTACGCCACCTCCTTGATCCCCTTGCCGGTTGGGTCGCTCGGGACCGAGCGGAGGTCGAGGATGCTGATACCCAGCGCATAGTTGCTCTGGTACGTGAACCCGTCCTTGACAAACTGGTTGTGATCGATGCCCCGCCGGAGGCCCTTGTAGTAGCCCGTCTGCTTGGGGTGCTCCAGCGAGCTGATGTCCCAGATGAACGAAATGGGGTAGCCGTCCTTGGCCAGGCCAGTCCCGTCCACCTCGTCATACTCGTCGTCCGAGATGAGGAACTGCTGCCAGTTGGGGTCCAGAACCCAGCCCTGATGTGTAAAGCTGACTCCCTCGTACGAAGTATTCGAGATGATCTTGATGTTCTTCTTGTCTGTTACGTCAAAGCTGCGCGCTATGTTAGCTCGTGCGGATCTCTTGGGTATGTGGCTGTCACTCACATCGCAATCGAGTCCTCGTCGTAGCCGTAGCAGACATCCCGACCGTAGTACTTCCGATCCGGTCCTCGGTACACAATGCATTGGGCGTCATGGACATAGCCGTCCTCTCCAGTACCACCTAGCGTCTTGGGGTTGGTGGGATCGGTCAAGTCGAAAAAGACAAGACCAGCACGGAGCGTCCCGTTGCGGGGCTGGAATCCCGTCGCGACACCGTAGTTCCTCTCCTCGTTGGTTACGACGTTGTGCGAACGACCCAACGGTAGCCCCTCGTTCCAAAACCCATCCAGGTCATTCTCGTTGCTAAAGAGCACAGGCGACTCCGGGTCTACGTCCTCGAGCTTCTTTAGGTCAAATATTTGGATGCCGTGCTGCTCGGCCTCGCTCCCGATGACGATATAGCTCTTGTAGCCCTTGATCTCGCGCCACAGGGATGTGTTTGCCGTGGTGTACTGGGGCAGTCTGCCGAGATAGACTAGCTTGCCTCTGTCAGTGACCTCGGCGAAGGCCGTGCCATCGAGCTGAGCGATGGCGACGAACTCCCGGCCTTCCGGGCTGGCCCACCCCCACGACCCGGCGCCTCGGCCAAAGCCACTTCCTAGCTCGGCATGGGTTTTGAAGTCATAAAGGTCCAGGTCCTTGCATCGGAAGGTATACTTCGGGTCCCCTGGGACGTACGCCGCGATTCCGTCTGTGCACGCGACAAAGTCCTTGGTCTTGTCGAAGCTCTTGTACTGGGTCGAGTCGTACACGCCTTCAGCCTCCAGCTCGCTCCATATTTGCTGTCGTCTGTTAGCAATTCCCTTATGCGCCAGAGCCAAGACCAAAAGTACTATTGCCGCTTACGTTTTTCAGCGCCAAGATCTGTGCATGCCGGACGCCGCTGTCGTACAGCTCCGCCTTCAACTTTAAATCGACGGCAACTTCCTTCGCAAGAGCAACAGCGGACAAGGCCGCAAGGGCGAAAACGGTAGTGCAAGTCTTCATTTTGGATCTTCGCGGCATCTAGCGCAGACGCTATTTGATCTTCTTGGAGCGAAAGATACCTGTGCAAGTGCCAAGAGGATGGGCCGGCTTAAAAGGGCTTTTGGTGCTCAATATCGGGCGGATAATCACCTGCGGCGGGCTGCGGCACTCTCGGCCAACGGGAGAGCACTTGATACTATGAAAGATATTACATTGCGGCTTGGCAATAGTAGATTGGCTTCTACTTCATACGGGGTTGCATTTACGATATCGCGGCACTGCGTTGCGTGCTTGCCCGAATTGGTAGGTAGCAAGGCTTACATGCCGGCAGCCAAGAAGGCGGCTCCCTAGTCCGCCCGAGGGAGACACAGATCAGCGCTGCTAACCCGGCCAGAAGCTATGCGACCTAACGTGGGGAGAGTTACAATCACGCTGTGCCAAGCCAGCGCTACAGCGTGACTATTACTGTGTAGAGTAGGTACCAAGCCGCCGTAACCACTCGAGCATTCTCGGGGTAGGATTCTCTGTATTCGCCATTGTCATCGCAATTACTGTCACGTGCGCGCCACCCAGCTTCCCGATCGAGAAATAAATTCTGAGCAGAGCGGTTCGCTTTGTGCCTAGTCGGCAAACTTGACCCAGGTTCTTTTGCGAATTGCAAGGCCGCACTGCCTTGTAGAACCCGATCACACCTGCCAAGCCGGCCTCCGCACACGGCTGTCGCTATGTACAAACGCACAATTGTTGCTTTTTCCTCCCATGCGTGGAACTTTGTGCTCACTCCTCACCTACGCCAAGTAAGCACAGACTTGTTCGTTGATGTATTGGATGCGACGCCTCCTTCTAGCGTCGAGAGTCTCCCGGCATATCTGGAACTTATCCCGATAGGTGAGATCTTGGGTTTCGGAGTCAGACAAGCCGCACCCATCTCCTATAGCTGGAAAAATCTATGGATTGCCAGGAAACTACTCGGCCTTGTCAGAGTGGCGGTGTCCGCCGAGCTTTCACAAGTTCCTCCACCGCAAGTCCCAGCTCTAGCAGCGTTTTGTCGGAGAAGGGCTGTGCGACGAATTCTAAGCCGACGGGAAGCTGGGGCGTGCCCTCTCGTTCCGCGGTGAATCCTGCTGGAACAGAGATAGCGGGCCAGCGCAGCTGGGACGCGAATCCGATGTTGAAAGGGAAGAAGCCACGCATCTGCTGGTCAATATCTGCAAAGCGAGGCGCCGTCTGCTTCGCCGTCGGGAAGGCAAGGGCCGACACCCTGTGCTTCAGCATTGTAGTAGCGACCACCTGCTGAAATTCTTGTAGTTGATCAACCTGCTTCCCATAGTCGCCCGACTCATGAGGGTTGGCCAGCCCGTGTGCGGACACGTAGGGGATCATAACGTTCTCCTTTGGATACTTGCCGCTGGCAGTGATCTCGGGGAGGGTGATTCCGAACTTAGGCTTTAGGTAGTCATCGAGATCCGCCCTAGACCGTGTCAAGAACATGCTCGTCGACGCAAGATAACCCTTCAGGCCGGGCACCTCGACGTCTACCACCTCGTACCCCGCAGCTCGTAGCTTATCTAAAGCAGAGTTGATAACTTGGTTTACTGCCGCATGCTCCACTTTGCTGTCGTCGCCGAAGAGAAAGCGGACGACACCTATTCTAGCCGGCAGGACGTTGCGTCGGTCCAACCCCGCTGCATAGCTCCCACCCGGCGGGGGCGGATGCATCGCGGGAAGAGCTGTGGATGGATCATTCTCGTCAAATCCGACAATAGCGTCCAACAGCAGCGCCACATCTTTGACGGTGCGGCCCATTGGCCCCGATGTAGACTGCCCTTTGACACCTTTCGAAATGCCCGTGAGGCTGACTAGCCCAATCGTAGGTCGCAGACCGACCAAGTTGCAGAAAGTGCTCGGGATGCGGATCGACCCGCCGGAGTCGCTGCCAATGCCGATAAGAGCTAGGTTAGCTGCCACGGCCGCGGCAGTGCCGCTGCTAGACGCTCCAGGGTCTCGATCAAGATCATACGGGTTGCGGGTGACACCTGTGATGGACGAAGTCGAGAAATAGTCGGTACCCCAGTCTATTATAATGAATTAGAATTGCCACCTCTATCACGGAGCGCAGCAGCAAAGATAATTTACCAGGCATGCAAGACTTGGCTAGCACGATTGCGCCGGCTGCCTTCAGCTTTGTGATCAGAGTCGCGTCTTCTTTGGGCACAAAGTCTTTGGCAACAACTGAGCCGAATGTAGTCACGAGCCCTTCTGTCTCAACATGATCCTTGACGACCACCGGTATGCCGTGCAGAGGGCCCTGGAATGCCCCGGTGGTCTTGAAGTCGTCATCCAGCTTCTGAGCGATGGCGAGCGCTTTGTCATTCACGACCGTGATAGAGTTCAACGCTGGGCCGCTCTCATCGCGGTCAATGGCTTGGATTCGTTCAATATACGCCGAGACTAAGTCCTTTGAAGTGTATAGGCCTTGACGATAGGCGTCGTGAACTTGGCGAATGGTCAACTCGTTGAGGTTGATGGGAGACATGATGACGCAATTCTCCGTGATGAATGAGCGAGTAAATGTTCAGACAGAACTTGTAGACGCCAGTAGGTGCTGTATCGGCTTGGACCTAGCATCCATTAATGAGCTTTGCTTTCATCCAGGCAGCTGACCAAGACTTTATAGGTTTTCTCGTACTCTTGACAAGCAGACCAGCGCTTGGCAGCCTGTTCACGACGAATCCCTGTTTGCCGAGGTTCAGAGATGAGATAATTCGGCAGGACTACCTAAGTAGAATTAAAATCACACGTCGCTCATTTATCATTAGTAAGAGAGAGAGCAGAAGTCCCACGATGGTCAACGTTGGGACTTGAGGGTCTGGAGTTAACGCGGACTACCCGACTTACCCGATCGGGAGTAAATATTATTGTGTCCAATCAGCACTGCGTTTTTGGATCGGGGGATCCACTCCGGCCTACGGCTCGGCTATCTTTTTATGCGCCGGGCCGATCGGGGTCGGCCCTTCGGCCGGTGGTGGCCCTCTTCCGCTGGCGACCGGCTTGTGACAGCCGGTATCTCCGTACCTTCAAACGTGCGCAAAATACGGAGGGATTCGTCTGGGTGGTGAATTCCGGCCGAATGGCCGGGTTGAAAAGCGGAATCATTTGTTACAAGTCCACCTGCCGACTCGAAACTTGGATGTTATTCATCTCTTGAGAACATTGCTGTTCATAGTTGCTTTCAAATTTTAGCCATTCAGAACGATACGCCAGAAAGAAGCAGATATGAAATCCTGTGCGTTTCCTAGCGGGTGGCTTGACGTGCATGCGCACTTTCAATTGCCGCAGACGGCTGAAGCAGCACAGGAACAGGTGAAGCTTTACCGTTCGCTCCACTTCATGCTCTCTGGCCCCGTGGTATGGGACGTCGATGAGATATTGCGGTACAATGACTCTGCAGCAGTTTCCATGCAGATGCTATCCTACATCCCAGCGAATCTGGATACGCTTAAACGGGCCAATGACTATGGTGCCTCCATCGTCGAGAAGCACCCAACGCGATTCGGCTTGCTCGCTGCCTTGCCTACCGACAATCCGGCCGCATGTCTGGAGGAGATCTCGCGTGTCACAATGACATATCTTATACCCCCGGATGGCTTCGCCTTGACTACTGTCTACAACCAGTGCTATTTAGGAGACCCTCGCCTGGATTCGGTGTGGGCGGAACTAGATTCTAGAGCAGCCGTCGTCCATATCCATCCCAGTACATCGGCACTGCCGCTCCTTGGGAAACCAACGCCACTGATCGAGGTAGCCTTTGATACGACTCGCACCGTGACCGACATGCTTTACAATGGCGTCTTTCGGCGGTATCGCAACATCAAGTTTATCCTCGCGCACTGCGGAGGCGCCCTCCCGGCCCTGTCCGGCCGCTTAAGACTCCTCGGGACGGAAGAATGGATCCCGAATCCCCATCAGCTGACACGCGAGGAGATAGAGGAACAGTTGAGTCGGTTGTATGTGGATACAGCCGCGACCGCGAAAACAGGGCTGGACCCGGCCGCAGCCATGTGTGGTGCCAGCCATTGCATCTACGGCGCGGACTGCGGAGTTCCCTGTTCGACAGACCAGACCATGAACGAGAACAAAGCGGACGTGATTTCGTTCGAGAAACGAAAAAATGTCCAACCCAACACCATTGGGAGGAATGGTTGGTCGCTTTTCCCCGCTGCCGTTCGACGTGTTATGGAGAGCGGATCGCCGGACAAGACGCCAAGCAAGCTTGTGTGAGATATTCTAGCTTGGTAGGCGATTTATACGGATATATGCACTCACTCCATCATTTGAGGTTAGGGGCTGCAACTATAGTCAAGATTATCATTTCCTTGTTGGAGCGGCTAACTTTTCCAACAGACCGGCAAAGTCTCCTGTATAGCCAGATTCAGCATTCATGTACTTGTTTTTCCCTATTCCATAGGACCATGAAACATTCACTGTGTGCTCTTTGTTGTACGAGTGCGCTTCAGCCAGGGGCTCGGTGTCCTCTTGGCTGTCATTGTTAGTCATTCTTTTCAGGATTGTGACATTCATAGATACCGAAAACGTGTATGGATCGCTGGACGGGACTACATGTCTCTCCTTCGCTCCCTGGAAGATTATATCGTAGACCCTCAGCTCGTCATAGATGAGCAAGCCCGGAGCTGCGCCGGGGCGGGTGCTAAAGAACGGGAGCAGTATAAGTCCATCCTGTTCTTCCCCGTCACTATGCACAGTCCAGTCGAGAATGAAATTGGAAATGTGGCTATCTCTGTCAAACATTCGCCGTGCGTATGTTGATGGGTATTGCATAGACAGGCGCAGTGACTCGTAGGCTTTCAGTCTTCCCGCCATCCTGATCATGCCATTGGTAACGCTCCAGAAAGCATTCCATCTCGCACGGGCCGTCTCTACATCCATTTCCTGGCATTCGACACGAGAATGCGGGCGCTTAGGTGATCCATGGAGATCGTCGTGTAGATAACCAGGCTTGAAGCCTCTTGCTTAGTTGGCCCAACTCCAAGTTGGCAATTTGAGGTGCTGAGCTACCCAGAACTGATTGAGCAGGCTCTGGCGTGTATGGATCGCCTCCCGCTGCCAGAGGAGCCCATAGCCTTTCAACACGTGAGGCTCCCAGAGTCCGGCAACGTACGAGTCTTCTAAGAGTCTTGTAGAGTTTGCAAAGAGCTGTGCTAAACCAGATTTAGCCGGCAACCTGTCGTGTGGCTGCTGTAAGGTTAGATCCGCATATTGGCAAGTAATTTCTGTCCATGCCATATGAACATCTTCGTCATTTAATAACCTCAGCTCTAGTGCTCGGAAAGCTCTCAATAGCATTTCCATCATCGACGAAGGGAGTGCAAAGCCGTTCTGACAGATACTGTGATGGGCACAAACAAAGGGGAACATAGACCTCCCAAATACTGGTTTTCGGGGAGACAGCTTTCGTTCCTGAAACATCCATCCGCGAGTCGCCCAAGAAGAGACGGTATTGCCGATATTGTATGGAGTCCGGTTATTAGGGTGTAGGAAGCGCATCTGTGAATCTAGACCTTGATTCTCGATAGTGTAGCTTCCCATAATGCTAGCATTGATGTGTGACTGGAATGGGACGTCGATCTTGTCGTTATGCGAACCTAGGAATCCCTGGCGACAGGAATGCGACGCCGGAGCGCAAATCGTCAAAAACGAATGGCGATATATTGAACCCATCTGCTGGCTCTCCAATTCCCAGTCTGACTTGTCATCTTGCACAATGCAGACCGAATCAATCCAGAGAAACCTAATTCTCAAAGCCTTGCAGACGGCTAGGGCATCTCGCATAACTGTGGACATCTCTGCCTCCTGGATCCCCTGCAGTCTGTTACTTAGTGTGCGAAATTCGGTCCTGACCAGCCTCCTAGGTAGGACATTCACGAGCGAGACAAGCGACTCCCACGAAGAAAAATTGAGGTTAGGAACACCGCCTTTCCACTTAGCACCATACAGACCTCTATATCCTGACACAGAGTGACACCGATTTGGCTTCTCGGGGATTGCGCATCATAAAGGTGTGATTGCAGTGCGCTAGCTATCTAGATATCTAATGCCACTGAATGGACCGTCATCGTGGCATGTTTTTCGATCTGGCTATATACATGACTCATTGACCTGGGCGGCTCGGCAGCTCCACACCAAACACTCATCGGTCCTTCGCATCAGCGTAAGTCGGATGCCGTGTGATAAGAGGCCTTGCATGGCAAGAACAGAATAGTTTCCGAAGATCTGTGGCGTACTAGCCAGGCCGATGAACGAGCCTCTATGCCTCGTAGCTTGCCTGGCTGCCTGCCTGTCTGCCTAGGGGCAGATCTGCCCAGCAAGGGCGGTTGGAGCGTGGATCCAATGACGGAGTAGCCACGCTCAAGGAGGTCGTTCAACGATGTGATTCAGCCGTGGGGATAGACGGCGAAGCTGTGTTAGGGTGCCTGCTGAAGGGGTGGGTTGGCTGAAGGTGCCGTTGATGGGTTGGTCTCGATGACGAAGTTGGATCGTAGTGCCTGCTGAAGGACTTTGCTGTCTGGAGACGCCATTCGATTGCTGTGTTAGCAGTCTGTTCGGACGGCTCGAAGCGAGGATGACCTACCAGGCTTTGTGATTGTTGAGGCTTGCCCCTGCTTAGCTCGACGGGCGACCAACTCCGACGAGGAACACCCATCTACGACGGTGACGTGAGGGGCATAGATGGGATAAGAATATTTCGGAATTAGGGGGGTACAAATGGGGTTCAAAAAGGGGCAAACAGAAAACAAAAAGCAAACAAGATAAGAATGTAACCGATCACAGCCCCCATCTCTCCCAACCTGACAGCTGGGCTCGCGCCCACGCGGCCAGCTCCTCGGCCTCCTTGGCCACGAAGGCCAACACGAACACGGCCCCTTGGGCGAACCGCCCTCGCAACCGGTCGTCCTCCTCGACCACCCGCCGGAGCCAGGCTCCGACGGAGGCCACCCACCCTCCCACACGCCAACACACCCACAATACCCACAACACCAAGTTTTCCGCCGCCCGCGCCACGCACGCCCGCGCACGCCCGGCCAGAGTAGTCCCTGGCCGGGAAACCCATCGCCACGCCGACCGAGCCCCCCGCCGAGCCCCCTGCCACACACGGCCCACCACCGCCCAAACAAACATTCCGGCCCATACAGCCACTCGCCCCCCGAATGCGTAAATGAGCGCCCCGAGGACGCTTTGCGAGATTGGAATATCTGTTTGAGAGTGTATTAGCAGTTGATCAAGTGTACGGTTAGTCATGTCGATGGGAAGGAGAAGATGTCTGGCTCAAGTTGGTTGTAGAATGTCTCTCGGCGAGACACATGTAATTGGGGAAAATATTAACTGAAAGGGAAATGGGATATCTTGCAGGAGAGAAAGTGAGGATGGAGTATGTCGGGATACGTACGCCACGTCATTTTGAGTGTTGCATGATCCGAAGAAACAGGGAAGAGGGAGAAAGGCGACGACATCATGTTTAGCATCACGCTGGGAGGACGCCGATAGTTCTGGATCGGGAAAGAGCCCCAGGACTTGTGCAGGAAGTCCAAGGAAGGTACACTCCCTGATGCATGTGAACAAACATTCGTCGAAAAGCAATTGCAAGATGGACAGCAAGTCCCACGCATCACCCCCTCCACGATCGGTGCACAAAGGGAGAATATGCCTTTTCTCCGCAGACAATATAAGCACAACAGCCAAGCTGCTTCGTAACCACTTCTTGGGGGGCTGCGACAGCTCAGGTTATCACTAACACCAGCCACTAGCTATGGAGCCACTGAGAGGGTCAAGGCATATAAAGCTCCCAAAAGCTCCACTGTATTGGCGACGAAAAAAATAAAATAAAAAAATACCAACCCATTTCCTTCTTTGGCCCTCTGTAGGCAGCTTGGTCGAGCACTTCGTCCATCCGTATTGCGTACTTCGGCGCAGAGTTCTACAGTGGTCTGCTCGAGAAAGGGAAGAGACCGTGCCGAAAGGTCTACTGTGAGTAGGAGTCGAAAGGAGCATTTTTTTTAAAAAAAGCAAAAGAAAAAAAATCTGGTGCTGGAAGTGCCAAGTAGTGAGCGAGAAGGTTTCTGGAGACATGGATCTTGACAATGAGGCGCTCGGGCTGTCCGCTACAGCGTGGTCACGTCCTCGTCCTCAATCTCGACCTCGTGAGGCCTGTGCATGTTAGTCATTCAGTCACGTGCTCTCCGTAGCCTGTGGATACTCTATATACTCTACCCTCCCTCTGGATGGTTGTCCGTCTTCCTTTCACCCCGCATTGCCTCGCCTTGCTTCACTTCACCTTGCCTCACCGCGTCTCGCGTCTCATCATATCACATTCCCAGGTCAGCCTTGTGCGGTGCAAGCAAGATTGGATTTGACTACCCAGCAAGGCATCGCATTTGCGCCAATCCAACAAGTGGACCCTTGCCCAGTGAGAGATTAGCCCAGGGAGGGATTAGAACAAACCCAGCCCGCCTCTCTAGCTCTTCCAGAGATCAATGATAATATCAGACGGTCGGACCGACTGCTGTCGTTTCATACTGTATTTAAAGCCGGATCCGGATATGTGACCGGATCCAGCCGCTGATCTAGTTCCAATACAGGATAAATAGCTGGCTGGCAGCCAGCTATCCAGTAGAGGGGCCAAGCAAGCATCCACAACCGATACAGCTCGTTTACAGTAATACAATTGCCTTTACTATATATCAACCAATGCACTCATACCTATATGCTCAACTGACAGCTCATAGCTGACTTCCGTCCTCCAACAAACTGACGCTGACTTTCACCCTTCCTTGGCTCACAGATAACCTAGAAAGCTCGCCTCTTTCTTGTCGCCGCGTGTTCTTGGCTGCTGAAATGGTCAATGGCGACCATTGCAACAAGCCTGCCCCGCGCAGCCGGTCCGCAAAGATAGGCGAACTTGGATGTGCCTGCCCGGATGCCAAGGGGAAGTGATATTCCTTGGGCTTTAAATCACTTTCGGATATAGGCCTGGTTGTAGCCATTCAGAGGGGAGATTGGGGGTTTCTCTGGTACGCCTTGCCTGGACCGAGATGCATGTGATGGACGACTCGCCTCTGTTGAGCAGCTAGGCTATGCAAGCATGCACGGGGTTTGGAGTGTGGAGTGGAAACACGCTACAACAAACTGCACTACGTGAATGGATTGGGGTCTTGGCGCCGAGTCGAACGCCAGAAAGGAGGGATAACATTGCAAGTAGACCCGACTCCGGTGCATCTGTTTCCATCCCTTTCGGCATACATTATGGAGAAGCCACTTTTTTGGCGTCCAAGAGACATAACTACGTGAGGTACCAAAGGGGCCAACGTTATATTAACTAACATGTCTTGCGTATCTTATCTAAGATACTAAACTCTCGGCTGCCAAAATCAGTCCTAAATCAGCCCTACAGGACTGAGGCCGGATTTCTCCACATCTTCATCGCCTTAGGCCGTTCCAATTTCCTCCCCACGTCATGTTGGCAGCTAGCCGCAGGTCAGAATTTATTTAGTTCAGTGTCCCGCTGGAGGTAGAGCCACGGCCGCGTGGGTGGAGTGACCAAGAGGGCTTCCATCCCTAGCAGTGTATAAACTTGATACGAAACAGGTAAGCCGGTCCCTCGTACAGAAAGTTGAATTCTATAGAACATCGAGGCCAATCCAAAACTCGCCCCTCATTCCCACTGCAAGAAGACCTCGGGCAAAGCGATCCATCAATCTTCATATGTTTTCGGGCTAACAACAAAGTCTTTACCAAGTTAAACTACAAATATTCGTAAAGCAGCATCGTAAACTTCATAGACAAGGAAACCGAATGTTTTTATGCCTCGAATTCAAGGTTATACTTTCTATTAGGAGAACAATCTCGAGTCTTCCACGAGACGCTCGCGTCTTCTATGAGTTATACCCCGGCGGAGGAATTAGGGGAGAGTAGGAGGGCAAGTTTTCCTGACTCTTCTCTGCCTGCCCAGACAAAAGCCCATTCTTTGAGTAAACAATACATAGATTGTACCGTGCTGCAATAGACTCGGCAATACTAATCAACGCCTTCCTCCTCAAATATGAATCAACGAAGATGGGAATGAAGACGTTGACATCAACAGAAAGCTTGCGAATTAAGCGAGCCGGCCCTTTTACCAGAACTTCGTCCTCAAGCTCCTGCATTATACCAGTATATTCTGTCACCCCTGCTTTATGTTCGACAGAGCTGGACTGCCACCGGTGTGTCTGGTAGTAGTAGAGCTGAATTGCCAGGTCAGAGACATCTATTCCCTCCTCGTAGTAAAGCGCGCCAAGAATATTACCAAGCTCCCTCCATTTTATCTTTTCTGGGAAATGGCCATGTCTGCAACGGTATACAAACTCTGCCAAATACCTGGAAAGGTCATCAATTCTATGTTGAAAGAATCGCCGATAGACCCAGGAAGCAGGTTTCGGTATTTCGAGACCATAGTCTATGAGCAGCATACGCTCAATGTGGGACGGGATGCCGAAGATAATTGGGAAGGAGACGGAAACAGGACATTGAAGATCAAGTGGCGATTTGGTCGTTTCTGGAACTGGAATGCCACTGCATTCTTGGTCGTATAATATCGCTGCAACGGCTCGCAGAGCTCTTCGTTCATCGCCGAAATAAGACACAGGATCATTATCGAGATACTTCTTAAACTCTTCCACACATTCTCCCCTGCGGTAGATACCCTCTTGGATATAGCACAAGGCCTTAGTCCACGAAGGGTTTGGTAGAAGCTTCAGGTAAGCAGCACATTCGGGTCTCTCGGGACGCAGCACACAAGTTGTATGCCGTTTTTTAGCTGAGCGTGGTAGACAGGTATGACTCAATATCTCGAGTTCAATGTCACCCTCGCTATTGATTTCGTGCTTCATCTCAACAGTGCGGGACATCGGTATCCGGAGGGCTGGGGATGCGGTTTAGCAAAGGCAAAACTTTTGTAATACGATTTGACTAGCAATAATTAGTGGACTTACCTAGACAACAGAATCGGTAAGAATATTGATATAGGTACTTATAAGAAAGGGGTAAAATAATTCTAGACGAGAACTCTAGGTCAGATAATGTAACAAGCTATTTTACTCGTTAGAGATTCAGAGCTTCAAGGCGAACGTAAGACGCCATAAGCTTGCAACTAAAGATGGCTTCACAAAAGAACTGAAGCCGGACCTCTGGTCAGGGGATAGCCAGTGTAGCGATCGTTTTATCTTCTTGATCAGAGCCATCAGGGTCTAGCTATCAAGGTTGGCCCAAAAGCTTAAGATTTCAACCACAACTTAAGTTCGTTCGCTGGCCCTTTGAACCAGATTGGCAACTAAGCTTCCTGGCCACCTTGTTGGCCATTCCAGTGATCGTTCCTACCCTGTTTAAGGCTCCAATCGTTCTGGGTGTTACAGATAAATTATTATTCTGGACGCGATATAAGGTATATAGAATCTTAAATGATTGGAAGGATACTAAAGGTATACATAGATAGGCACTATAACTATACTAATAAAATTGGTTTCATTGCCCTACGGCACGATCTATCATCTCCTAGTTTAACCTGGAATAATCTGTAGAAATCATTAACCGATTGCCCTGCTCATCCACTCCCTTCATGTACAATACTACCAGAATGGTATAAACAGAGGCTCCTCATCTCGCCATCAATAACAATATAACTTTCACAACCGTCCCTGCTCTCCCGGAATGCAGGGTCGCCTAAACCCAATTTCTTCAACCCGCTGTCTGTAAACCCTAATTTTCAACAAGCTACAAAAAGGTAAGGTTAAAGGTGGGGCCGCTCGTGCGGCAGTACATGCGCTCTGGAAGCGGCTCAGCATCAGCAAATTCTACATGGCCAGCTAACTCAAGAGCGAAGGCGACGCCATCGTTAGCTCCTTTCAGGCCATTGGATTTGCCGGCGAGATTGTATGGGTTGATTCGGAAAGCAGGGCCAGCGAACTAAAAGCACCCGTATTCATTGTCGGTACCATCCCTGACTTCCCGCCCAGCGAGGATGGAGAAAAGCTGGCGAAGAGGATCACCACAGTTTTCCTAAACAAGCCCGAGAAAGGACACATTTAGGAGATGTGTTATCATCCTAAACCGGTTACTGCGTTCTGCGAAGAGGCCGTAAGGGCAGACTGGTAGGTGCCGCGGGGGACGGAATGCATATTTACTAGGGCGTAGCGAGCAGGTCTTGTGGGTGGAGGTCCCTCTAGAGCGGTTCCAATTTGACGAACCAAATGAACTTATTAGAGATGCTTGGAAAATTTAGCTGGCATATTACAGTTGCTTCTAGCTTTGATACCGCTGTATCTTTAGGCTGGTGCTTAGGTAACCTTGATGTCTGCATTTGCAACAACATTTAGTTATGGCTATTGCCGGATCAGCGATACGTTGGAGGGGTTAGTTAAAGGCATTTCGCTCGTGGATTGACAGTTTCCAACAGGCTTTCTTGAAGATAAAAGCAGCCCCTATAGACCAGCCCACTTCGCATCTACCGAGCTAGGGGCCTAAGATGGCTGCGACTGCTATGTCTTTTCCATGCCAACAGTATTGACTCAGTGAAGCCACAATATTTGATCTCGACCGTGTTTTCGCGTCACCAACCCATGCCTACTCTTGGGTTGCGGCCGCGTTGTAGCCGGCTCTGTTCTCTGCCGGGCGCCGAACTTAGTGGAGACTGGCCTCGACGGGCTAATTCATACCCGGAAGCAACCTTTCTAATCGTGCTTGGACATGCCCAGCTAGATTCGATGCCTAGAAACCCAAGGCCGCTCCTAGCTTCAATTTCTTGATCTTCAATCTTTCCCCTCGTTCCGCGCAGAAGCGGGGTTATCCATTTCCCCGAGGATATAGCATCTGCCGAAACTCGCTCTACCCCAAACCTTCAGGCGTGGCCCACTCGGGTAGTAGTGGAGGTCTCCAGGTGTTCTGGTAGGTGGAGGTATATAGCCAATTGCTTCTCCTGGTACCCCGACCTACCCAGCTACAACTACATTTCAGCGCCAAGAACATCTTGGCCCGTTCAGCTTGCCCATTCCATCTCCTCCGCTATGGACGCATTCGAGTATGTTAGTCACCCGGTACGAGTTGTATTTGGGAGCGGAACAATCCAAAAGTTGCCCGAGGAGCTCGCGAAGCTTAAAGTTTCTCGGCCTTTGGTGCTTTCGACGCCGCAACAGACGGAGCATGCGGAGCATGTCAAGAAAGTGCTTGAAGGTCGGGTTGCTGGGTTGTTTGGCGAAGCCACGATGCATACACCCACTGATGTGACCGAGCGTGCTGTCGAGTACGCAACTTCAACCAACGCCGATTCCGTCATTTCAATCGGTGGTGGAAGCACTATTGGACTAGGAAAGGCCATCAGCATCCGGACGGGGCTGTGTCATATCACTATTCCTACCACATACGCCGGCAGCGAAGTCACCCCAATCTTAGGAGAGACCGCAAATGGCCGCAAGGAGACACGATCAGACCCAAAAATCCGACCGTCAACTGTTATCTACGACGTCGACTATACATTTTCGCTCCCAGTAGGCCTTACCGCAACGAGTGGCGTCAATGCCATCGCGCATGCGGTCGAGGCGCTCTACGCTCAGAATGGCAACCCTATCATTAGCCTCCTCGCACAGGAAGGTACCCGTGCCCTCGCCACTTCGCTACCGGAACTTATCAACAATCCAAAGTCGAAGGAAGCACGATCTCAAGCGTTATATGGCGCCTGGCTCTGCGGTACCTGTCTCGGGAACGTCGGCATGTCTCTCCACCATAAGCTATGCCACGTCCTCGGGGGTACTTTTAACCTACCACATGCGGAGACCCACACTATCGTCCTGCCGCATGCGCTATCGTATAATGCCCCCCGAATCCCCGACGCCCTGACGAAGCTAGCAGAGGCCCTTCCCGAGAGTGACGGAGACGCGGTCAAGGGCCTAAACCTGCTTCTGGGAAAGCTGAAGGTAGAGCGGGGGCTCAAGGCATTCGGTATGAAAGAGGAGGATATAGACAAGGCGGCCGACATTGCCGTCTCTAACCCGTATTGGAACCCGCGCGAGGTTGAACGCACGGCTGTTCGAGAACTTATTCGGCGTGCTTGGGCTGGAGAGGATGCTAGAAGCGATTTATAGCAATTAGGATAGCGTTGATATATATAAGTGAGGGTATGTTGTAACAAGTATTGTAATTGGTCCTTGGGCGGGATCCTAAATACGACCATACCACGTATTACAGGGAAACTTTGATCATCCGTGCATTCTCGTATGACAAGGATGATCGGAAAGACAGTAGTGTTCCTCTCCCTCTTTGGAGTAGCGACATCAGGGGAAAGCGCTCCAAAGAGGCGGCACATCGGTTCACTCTCTTGAGATTGTGTGGGCCTGCTGGACGATTGCCGTGCTACGCATAATTCACATGGTATAATATTGTCGCATAATGCAGGATAGCATCTCAGTTTTAGGGCTTATAATGTCGCATTTTTAGACGAACGGCGCGAAGGTGTTTGTTTTTAAAGACATAAAGGGCAAATCTTTTCGCTTGCTATAGTAGGATCCAGCCCACCAATCTTGTCTAGTTTCCAATCCGACATATCCGCTCCGTTGCCAACTCTGCGGCATGCTCTTATTATACTCCCTTGATCGAAATTACGCCTACGGCTGCATCTCCTCAATTTGCTGATATGCACCGCGGAATAGGCCTGCCATAGCTTGGGCGCCGTCGTCGCCACCGAACATCATCTCGCCGTTGCTGACAGTCTCCTCAGCCTTTTCCTTCGCGCGCGCCCACATGTCCAGCTCGAACTCCTTTATCAACGGGGCCAGGGCGATCTGGAAGGAAGTCGCATTATGGCCCGCGGCCTCGTAGGCCTTGATGATTGCCTCGGATAATAGCAGCGAGTCCCAAAGGGCTAAGTTGACGCCCTCGCCAGCCCAGGGACACATAACGTGCGCAGCATCGCCGATGAGCGTCACGCCGGGTTTATGGTCCCAGCTACGGCCGGGAGGGAGGACGCAAAGCGGCTTGACGTCGATAATAGCGCCCGGGTTGGCAGCCGACTCCTCATCGCAGGCAATGCTGACTAGCTCCTTCAGTGTTGCGCCCCAGCGGCCAAGGAGCGCATCGTCGTTGAGAATGAGGTCCTTCGCTTGCGCAGCCGTCATATTGGCCAAGCCCGAGTTTTTCGCAAAATCCTGATCCCCGGTGGTGAGCATCAGGTAGATCCTAGCCGAGTCCTGGGACGTGCGGTGTGACATGACGCCGTGCTTGGTCCCGAGCGCCATGAAGCTCCCCGGCCCAATCAGCTTCGCCAGTTCGGGGTACTTGTTCGTGATTTGGCGAATGGTGACGTTAATGTTTTGCATCCCCGAGTATTGCGGCCTCACGTCGGTCAGAAGCGGGCGGACCCGGGACCATGTGCCGTCGGCGCCGACGGCCAGGTCAAATGTCTGCTTGCCGTGGGGGCCAAAGTCTAGCTCCGTCTCAGTGCGGCCGGCGGTGTTGGAGCTAGTAGCCGACAAGAGTTTGTGGCCCCACTTGATGGTCCCGGCCGGGAGGTTGTCGATGAGAAGCTTGTGCAGCGCATTTCGCGAGATCTCGGGGCGCGTCGATAGCTCGCCCTGATCAGCCCAGAGGATGTTACCGTCTTTGTCAGACACGATATCGGCCTCGCTGCACTCGCCCGTCAGCGCGGCGAATTGGTCGTACAGACCGCACCGCTTGATGGCAGCGAGCCCGGACTCCTCGTGTAGATCCAGCATTCCCACCGGCTGGGCGAGCTCTTCATCGGTAGGCTTCTGGCGAAGCTCGAAGATGGTGCACGGGACGCCACGTTTGTGCAGCAAGAGGCCGAGGCCGAGGCCGCCGGGGCCACCGCCAACAATAGCAATGCGTGGAGAGGGAGCAGAAGCCATGATACGATGTCAGTGGGTTTCGTGGGAAATTTTGGCCGGAGGTGGTGGAAGTGATAGTTAAGCTTTGATGGTTTGTCTCCGACACAGATGGCCGTATGCAGCAAGAGCCGAGTTGATTTTTGAATGTCGTTGTGGTTTCCGAGCAGCTGTGATAGGGAGGAAAGACGCGTTGCCAGCCGATTTAAATACTACATACATCGAGCCCTCTACCCCTATCCCATCCCCTATTTTCTGCCTACCTCATTTTTGCGACGGTTTGGCATGACTCTACTCGGGGCTTGCATATTCCCAATCCGGCCAAACCGGTGGTATGCTTCGGCGGACCTATCCTAGCGCCCATTGAAATCGGGTCCGGGCCATTGGCGTCGGGAGGTAGCAACTACCGACGGCTCCGGCTTTTTGATGCTAACGGGCAGCTGTTAACAACTGTCTGTCCCTGACACCTGAACTTTTATGTAACTAGCAATTGTGCCAGATCCAGTTGCTAATTCCTCCGTCTTGGCCCAAAGTGATGATCCATTCTCCCGTCTTACCTCACTGACTTGGGCTATGATGCCTTTTAGGTGACTCGAGGCATTAGGTATTCCAGCCACAGTTCACCGCCCGTAGCACCGCCTTTGCCAGGCCACAGAAGTCATCCTGAATGCCTTACTCGCTCTAGTTTCTTGTCGAATTCTTGACTAGATCAACCGTCTCTAGATTTCTCGAACCAATTAGTTACATGCCTTCTGCTAGTTCCATCCCTTGTTTGTTTACCGAAGCCGAACAAGATGTCTCTAGACACTGGGATTCGGCCGGAAGATCGTGAGGCATCTCTGAACGGCAATGAAATCTGACGATCCCAGAGTGTATCGCATCCAGCAGTTGACATGTGCGATCTGTGTCGTACGATCGACTTCCGCTACTTCCCCTTACACTCATTTAGGTTGAAGAAAGGCAGAGACGAGGTAATATTAGGGTATTTAGATGACATTATGAGCCGACAACACTGCTCATTCTGTAAATTCATCGTAGCGTCACTACAAACTTTCACCAGCTTCGAGGAATTGCCAACTTACTCCGATGAGAGAAGGGTCAAGTGTTATCTGAGTCAAGGGACCCTCATTATGCGTACGGGGACCAACATTGTCTCCGAGGCAGTAGAATTTAAACCCTTTCCAACGTTGCAAGAAGTCCTCAATGAGCCGTCGAACTACAACGATGCGGGTAACCATGGCAAAGTCAAGTAACTTATTCAGAATACTTCATCCCCTTAATTCGATACTAACAGCTCTTAGAGTATTTTGATATCAGTCGCAGCCGATGAACCAGATATGGTTCCACACCGTCCAGCATGTCTTCTCCCTGAATGGGTTGATTTCCAGCGGATCATGGCATGGCTGAAGGACTGCGATTGTAGCACTGTTGGAATCATACCAACGTACCTTCCAGAGAACTTCCGGCTTGTTGATGTAGAAAATCATTGTATCGTGACCGGTTTTAGTTCTAAAATCCGCTACCGCGGAGGGTTGAAATTACTCTTGGGTAACTTTTCCAATCGGATGCCGTTTTATGCAGCTGTTCCGAGAATATCCATACAATTAAGCCTCAGACGATAGTTTAGCAATAAAATAGATACTGATTCACTGATGAAGTGAGCTCCCACTTCACCCTTGAGACGCCTGTGGGCCGACTCTGGACTGCCCTTCGGACAAAGTTCTGATTCCTTTGAGGGCTAAGGCCACGATCCAAGAGCATAAGAAGAATGGCATTGCGGCAGGATTCACCGTCCGTTGAAGGGAAAAGGCGTTCTTGCACCGTAGAAGACCTATTTCCGCAAATAGTTAGTTAAGATAAATACATACATAAATACTTACCTACGACAAGGAGGGCAAGGTATTGATTGACTTGGCAACTTCCTATCCGGGTCTACCACGTGACTACTAATGCAGAGTCATCGATGACGGCCTCTCTCAATAGTTGTAGTCATTCTTGTTTTGTAGCCATTATCACAGAGATTATGCGTGACATGAAGGCGGCAAACCATCGTCATATTCACACGAGGCAAATGGAAGATATAGTCAATACTGACTTCCCGCTTATCATTAAATCCATTAAAACATGGGAGAGATCCGTGCAGGTTGAGAAAGACAAGGTCGTCAAAAGGCAACTCAGCGACGCAGAGCTGATGCGCCGTCCGAATGGCGCTGCTTACCGGCCTTTTTGGGCGAAAGAGCGGCTGCAAAATGAAGCCGCAGCACTTGATCTAGTTGCATCAAAGACCAGCTTACCCGTTCCACGCTGTCGACTTTACACCGAGGATGGGCTTGTCCACTTGGAGATGGAACGTATGACGACCGGAGTGTTGCTAGAGGATATTCCACCAGAATCGCGACAATCTGCGGCGAAGTCAGTTGACGAGCAGATACGCTCGACTGTGCTTCCGCAACTCCAGTCGCTCCGTCGAGATTTTATTGGGAGTGCCGATCCGAGTCTGCCGGTGTTCCCGCCACAGAGAGTATATTATCGGGACCGGCGAGATTGGGCACGAATACGATCGGAGACCGACGAGTTCGTGTTCTGCCACAACGACCTGAGTCCGCAGAACATATTCATCGATCCCGAGGCATTTCATATTGTGGGCATCATTGACTGGGAGTTTTCTGGATACTTTCCTCCCCACTTCGAGCTTCCTCTGTGGTCAGCATTTGAGAGGAGCCAGGTACAGAGCATCTACGAGGAGGCAAGTGCACGGGAACTTGCCCTCTTTGGACTCAAGCCGGCAGACTTGGAAGAATGCATGTCGCCTTCATAATCCCTTAAAATCCTGGCCTATTCGCTTGTTATATATATATGAGCTTGTTGCTTCATATAGAAACTCGTGCACGATTCCAGCCGACCGATTACACGGACGGTCGAGAATCAGTTCGCCTCTGTGATCCTCACCCACATATCCTTCTGAGACGCAATCAGGTAAACTTTCTCTTTCCATGGCGCGGCAGGATCAATAAGTTGGAACTCGAATGCTCGTAATAGCTGCAGCGATAGTTCCAGAGTTAGCCTTGCCGACTACAAATAATGTGACCAAGGCACGCAACAGGCAAGACTGCATTAGGGTTGATTGAAACGGAAAGTAGCATCGCTTACTTCAAAGAGCACCTTGCTCAGTTCCATCATCGCAATAGACTTCCCGGCGCACATCCACCGCCCTCCACCAAAGGTAATATCAAGCGCCCGGTCCATCTCGAGCCTCTTTTCCTCGCTGCATTCGAGAAACCGCTCAGGACGGAAGACGTCGGCGTCGGCTCCGAAGATTGATTCCTTGCGAGTGAGGGCTGCTGTATTATGACCAATTGCTGTACCGCCGGGGACGAAGTGTCCCAGGATCGTGTCCCCTTCTGGTGGTACGATCTTGTAATGCCCATAGTTAACTGGACATTTGATCCGGTAACCTTCCCATATCACGGCCTGCAGGTATGGCTGATTGAGTGCCTGCGAATACGTGATAATACTGGATCCTCCGGTCTGCTCCGCCGTACTTTTTATCTCTGCTTTCAACCGACCGTAGACTCGTGGGGTTGCAAGAATGTGTAGCATGGTACCCCGTATCGCAGCCGCGGATGCGTCGGAGCCGGCGAGTAGCTGAAGCATCGATTCTCCTTCTAGTTCTTCTCTGCTCAGGCCGCGGCGAATGAAGCCACCCTATGCGATCCGAGTAAGCAATTAGCGTCGAAATATGCAGGTATAGTTATCCTTGCAGCCCATAGATAGAAATGTGGTGCGGGTAGAAGAGAACAGTCCAAGGGTACACCTACAAACATATCCTCTCGTGGTTTAGCGTCGTTCTGGAAGCGTTCTGCAATAAGTCGACGGGTAACACTAGACAGCTTGAGATTTCCACATAATTCACCCTGCTCGCGCCAACGCATGTTTAGCAATGGGTAGGTGCTTACCCCATCATCTTCCCGACCCCTTTTTGGTCCCATGTTTTTGGCCCGAAAAGCTTCAGCATGAATGAGGAGAAGACTACGCGCCGAATGGCAGGTACATCCATAGCCAGGCTCATGAGCGCGAGCGCACCGTCTATCTGCGCTATCCACCCATAAATGTCGATTCCTTCGTCAAGGTAACCGAACGCTTTCCCGTATCCAAGTCGAGTGATGACGTCCAGGGTGAAGAAACGAGCAAAGGAGCAAAAGTCTACGCGCCGTAGACGGTCGTTGGTGGATAGGTGCTTGCGTCTGATCAGGCCGACCAGTCGCGATACCTGCGAGTCCACAGCCGCCTCGAGATCGGGATTCTCGCGTCCGCTATATCCACTGGCGACTTTCGCCTTGATTGCATCATGCACTACAGTGTCTAGCGTCGATGCCATAGTGTCTCTGTCTGGGTCAAACTTCACATGATACCAGGGGTCCCGCACATACTTGCTTCGAGCCCCGCTGATTGTGCGAAGCACATCGGGGTCATCAGTAACAAGATAGTTGGGGCCATTGCGGACCAGCGGACCGTATTTTCTAAGGCCCATGTAGGCTTTGTGGTTGTTGCCACGAAAGGTATGCACAGCTATCCAAAGATGGGAGAACGAGGCGAGTCGGGGACCTGGAATATGGCGAAGGCGGTACCAGGCTCGCAGCGCAGATGATATGTACCACGCGATTAGCGTAGTCACTAACCAACCGGCGAGATGCTGGATGTTGAGAGTATCCCCATCGCCTGTGAGAATACTCATCGTGAGCAAGACTCAGCCCCAAGATAGATATGCCGGGACACGGAGGCAGAAGTATTAGAGATTCAAGTGCCTGGTTCCGGAATAATGGTAGCCTCTCGTCAAAAACTTTTAGATGAAGGACGTGGATACCTGAGTTTCGCTGACATTTCAGGGCTTCCACACCTCGCCGAGATGCGGGGTGCCGCATATGCCAAATTGTCTAACCCCAAGGCGGAACCATACACGCAGCAGATGAAGACCAAGATTGATTGGCACAAGGGAAGTAAGCTAGAATATCTAGACCAACTACAGCCTCACGGTTTGAGCCATGGTGTAACCTAAGAACCGCGCAGTGTGAGGTATAAAGGCTGGTCTATCTCAAGCTAGCATGACACGCGTCACTTATGATCGCTAATCTATAAAGCCATCTCAAGAATATCCATCACCTGCTGAGTCTCGGTGATAGTAACAGGGTTAGTCGGAATATATCGATCAGTCATAGAACTCGCAGCGAGCTTCCCGAACTGGTCTCTCCCGACACCCACCGTGCTCAAGGTCGTGGGTAATCCTAATTCCTCGACATATGATCGAACCACCTCGCCTGCATGGGCAGTGTCCGGGGAGAGGCCTTTCGCAGTTAATCTCTCCGCCACAGTCTCGCTTCGCCATAGCAATTCCAGAAGCAGGCGTTGTCGTTCTCGGACCCAATCGTCACCGTGTTTGAGGTTCCACTCGAGAACAGAGGGGAGCATTACACAGCTAGTCTCGCCGTGTCCCACGCCGAGAGGGCCAAGCTGGTGGCCAATGCCGTGGCTTGCGCCCATAGGGACGCCCATCGAGAGACCGCGAAGTGCCTCTATGACGCCCAGCATCTCACCTCGTCGAGCCTCAAGGTCCGAAGGATCACGCCGAGTGATGAGGAGACTTGGGAGCAGCAGCTCTAGCCCTTTGCTAAGATGCTTCTCGGATTCTTTCTTCTTTTTCTCGACCTCGCTATCCCCTCCAGCCGGAGACGGCCGGAACGCGACCGAACAGAAGCCCTCTATGCAGTGGTCCACCGCACGCATGCCAGAGCTAAGCCACACGCGCTCGGGAGTAGACATCACCAGCGCGGGATCCAAGATGACTAGCCAAGTCCCTATGCTCGGGTGCTGGAATGACGTTTTCCGGTGATTTCGCCAATCCGTCGCCCCCCCGGGTGAGTTGTACTCACCTCCAGACAGGGACGTCGGGATGTTGATAATGGGGATCGTACACGGCTTAAGGGTCGCCGGATCCGGCTTCGCTCGGATGTGCAGCTTATTCAGCGCCTCCAGCGTATAGGCGCCGTTAGCGACCGCGAAGGAAGCGACCTTGGCTGCGTCGGTCAGAGAACCGGCGCCGAGGGTGATGATCAGGTCGGCGTTCGAGTCTCGGATGCCCG
Source organism: Thozetella sp. PMI_491 (assembly GCA_021432635.1). Taxonomy (NCBI): domain Eukaryota; kingdom Fungi; phylum Ascomycota; class Sordariomycetes; order Chaetosphaeriales; family Chaetosphaeriaceae; genus Thozetella; species Thozetella sp. PMI_491. Next base: position 43,767 of record MU270139.1, read on the forward strand.
CAGCAACCTCCAGCACGTCGGGCCAAGGCACATGCTGGCGTATGCCGTAACGGACGGCAGCCACCTTGTCTCCCAAGGCATCCTTGAGAGCGGCGAAGTCCTTGGTCTTGCTGATGGAGCTGGAGACTATAACGTACGCCCTGCTCGCATGGAAGGTCGCTTCTGCGTGGTGCTTACATGCGTCCGCAAAAGGAACGCCAAAGGAAACGTAAGGCTTGGGCTTGTTTGACGTGGCGAGAAAATACGTGCTGCTTGTCTCATCCAGCTCTGTGTCTGCCATCATGACTTACTATCGCTTTAGTCTACCTTGCTTGTCTTGGCTTGTGTGCGTGAGTTGGGCCACTTGCAGCGCCGATGGACTTGGTCTGAGCTTCTAGGCCAATACCTGACAATCGAACCTGCCCCGTGCTACTCTATACCCAAGGCTTGGATTGTGTTAATGGTCGTGGGCTAAGGCGGAATTAGCGGGCATCTGGCGGGGTTGGAGCGGCCATGGAAGCGTGGAGATAAAGGCCGGTGGGAAGGCTAAGAGACGGAAAATGAAGATCCGTCCCCGCACGCTATTCTCCATCTGCTGCAAGAGGGGAGAGCCCCCGGCCAACGCGCTGGTGTCTGGTGACCCTGTCCCAGCCAAGCCAGCCTCAAGGAAGGCCGGTATTGCTCGGTGTAAAGCGGCAGGGAAGGCAAAACAGTAACCCCTCACCAGCAGGCACGCAACGCCTTCCCAGAAAACATGCTCATTCTCGCCGTGCGCTGCTTCTAGCCACTCCCCGGTTGTCCTGTCTGCATTCGCGAACCCATAACCGAAATTGCAGCCTGATACAGGAGGTTATGGGCTAAGCCCGGACCTAGCCCCTATCCCGCAATAGCAAGGCCGCCGCTCCAAGTAGGACCGGTATGCCCCCGTCTACATCCGCTCCGGACCCGAACCACCCGACACGGACGGCCCGAGCCCGGCACCTCGTCCGGAAAGCTTACGAACGCGCGAGCCGCTGAGCGCCATGAGCTTCCTCGCATCCCCGGGCCCGACTAGTCCCGACCCCAGCGTCGCGCCTCAGCCCAGGGCGTGTCAATTCTGCCGGGTGAGAAAGGTCAGTCGAACACACCACAGCCCTGTCCGGTCCCGTCTCTTTCCCTTCCAATGTCTCGGTAGCATCTCGTGTTTCCTCCTGCGTCGTGCTGGGGTCTGATAGGTTACCTGTAGATCAAATGCGACAAAGCACAACCGGTATGTTCGTCGTGTTCTACGCACGGACGAACATGCGTGTATTCACAGGAAAGAAGGCGGCCGAGGTCCGTTGTCTCTTAGTTCCCAGCTGGTCCTGAGGGCCCCTTGCTCACCCCATCCTAGGCCGTCATTGGCAATCATATCCGCATTGCAGAAAGAGAAGCAGGCCCTAGAAAATGTGCTCTTTCGTCTGAAGACCGGCCACCCAGACCATGCTGCCGCGGTGCTCCAAGATGTGTCAATAGTGGATGGTGCGGTCCGGGTTGAAACGAACGATGGCGAGGACGAGGCCACCATTGTTGCCAGGGGCTCGGAGCGGTCACGGAGCGGCTCGCCACTACCGACGGTGCCGGAACCGCCGCCCCAAGAGGAGCCTGAGCCGCCAGGGAACGACGTGGCTGCCACCTTGGACGGCGGCTTCGATCCCGCAAACCACGTGTCAGTCGATGACCAGGGACAGATCGGCGTCTTTGGCTTGACGTCTACGCTACACCACCATGATCTAGACCATGTGCCTGTCGAGGAGGACGGGAAGATAGAGGATCTCCGATGCCAGCTTGTGGCAAATGCGGCTCTGCAGAGGCAGAAGGAGTTCCAGATCAGGATGCTCCCGGACATCGATGGAGTGCCCGTACACATCGCCACCCACCTTTTGGATCTGCACTGGAATCGCCAGCATCACACGTTCCTACTGACGTATCGGCCCGCGCTGATGCGAGACCTAATCCATGGCGGCCCTTACTGCTCCAAGCTGCTGCTCAATGCTATGTTTGCCTGCGCGAGCAAGTACTCTGATAGGGTCTCCCTACGAGACGACCCTGCTAACCCCTTAACGGCGGGCATGCGCTTTTTCCGCCGCTGCGATGAGCTGCTGTCCGAGGAACCGCCATTCGGCAGGCCCAGCATTCCGACAGTAGTGGCGTTCCTCTTACTCAGCTCCACGTTCATCGCCCGTGGCGACATCAGTAAAGGATGGTCATACAGCGGCTTCGCCTTCCGCATGATCTACGATCTGGGGCTCCATCTCGACTACCGGAAGCCCAAGACGCGCCCAGAAGATATCGAGGTCCGACGACGTGTCTTCTGGGGTGCCTTCATCTGCGACAAATTGCAGAGCCTCTATCTTGGGAGACCAATGGCAATGCACCTCGAGGATAGCCACTGTGCAGACGAGTTCTTGGATACTCTCGAGGAGCTGGATCTGTGGACTCCGTATATCGATCCCGAATCACCACCACCAACCGTTGCGTACGAACCTCAGCCTGTATACTCTGTCTCCACTTTCCAACAACTGTGTCGTCTCTCTAAGCTCATGACACGAATCATGAACTGTTTCTACAGCTCCAATATACCCGTTTCTAAAGCACAATACCACCTGCTCGCACTCGATGCGTCCCTGTTGAAGTGGCAATCGGAGCTCCCAGCTTCTTTGGTTCCCTGTCCCTGGGTGAAGGATGGCGGGCAGAACCGGTGTCCCGTGCCGCCCAATATCATGAACCTCCACAATACCTACCATTCGCTTGTGATATTACTCAACCGACCTTTCGTCTCACATGGACACCTACGCTCCAGTGACAGAGCTGCCAGCTGTTGGAAGAAGTGCACTACCGCCGCGAGGAACATCAGCAACATCGTGGCTGCATACCGGTCGTCCTACACCCTGCGTGGTGCACCCTACCTGACGAGCTACGCCGCCTATGTTTCCTGCACGATTCATGTGCGGAATGCCGCACTGGAGAAAGAATCGCAGAACAAGGAGAATCTCAAGTTGCTAATGGCGAGCCTCGAAGCACTGGACGAGCTGTCGGTGCCCAACCCTGGTATTGCACGGCCTGCCAACATCATTCGGCAGCTGATGAAGAAGTATGGCATCGAGGAGCAGCACGGTACGTGGGCCAGGAGCAACATTATATATGTATACTGATATTGACTGACCTTTGGGGCAGCAGGGATATCCCCAAACACAAATACTAGCCACCTCTTCGACATGGACATGTCACCGCAGTCCATGGCCTTGGCTCCGCTATTCGACACATTCTCGCACGACGGTCAATCGCTGGGGTTATTAGGAGGTATTAATGGGCCGGTGATGGATGAATTCAACGTGATGAATGACTCTCTATTTGGGTTTATGAATAGTCTAGAGCTTCAAGGCCCCCTATCCTGGGAAGATGGGCCACGGACCGGTATGGAATAACATGGGTAGCTTTGCAATGAGGCAAGGAGCATAAGCATTCGTTTCTTGAAAGGAGCGGAGCACCTGATACTACGGTCTAGCTAGCTGCTACTATATACATACAGAGCCCAATCCACACCGGGAGCGACTGGATCATTGTTTGCGCATTGTGACGCTGAATATGTGAGCTTACTGGAGAACCTCAGGCGTCTCAGAGACAATTTGGTCGTAGTACGGCTGGAACGCGAGCCACATCTTGCTCGGATTGCCACTCCTCTTGTGTGTCGTCCTCGCCGTCTCGTCATCGATGTAGATCTTCTCCCAGCCGGGGCCCGCCGCTGCGTTGGCCAGCAGCTGCGAGTGGCAGCACCGGTCTAGTGCGATGAAGAGGAACGCGGCCTCGTCTACCGTCGAGCCGCAGGTGATGATGCCGTGATTTCGTAGGATTACGCTACGGTTCTTGGGGCCGAGCGCCTGCGCGATGCGGCGGCCCTCTTCTGTCGACACGACTGTGCCGCCGTAGGCGTTGTACACTGCACGGAGGTCAGCGCGGAGTGTCTAATCGGGATATAAGTGACCTACCGCTAAGATCGTCATAGAAGCGGATGGCATCCTGGTACAGAGGCTCAATCGGCCTCCCAAAGCAGGAGAAAGCCTTGCCGTACACAGAATGTGCGTGACACGCCGCGTTGAGATCCGGCCGCGCCTTGTGGATCTCGCTGTGGATGGCAAACGCGGGGCCGTTAATGGGGTACTGAGCGCCCCCGGGAAGCACGTTGCCCTCTTCATCGACCAGGACGAGGTCTGACACCTTGATCAGGCTGAAGTGCTTGGACAGGGGGTTAATCCAGAAGTGCTCTGTGCTTGCATGTCAGCTCTCGGGGAAGATGACACCAGGACTGCGGGGCTGCATCGATGGGAGAGGGGAGAACTCACCGGGCTCGATAGGGTCCCGGAGAGAGATGTGTCCGGCGACGCCCTCGTCGAAGCCCTGCTTGGCAAAGACGCGGAACGCCGCGGCGAGGTGCTGCATCTTGTACTTGCGCTCATCGAGCTTGTTCTCGAAGGTGGGGGGCGAGCGGATCACGATCTTGCCGTCCTTGTCGCCGAGGAAGTGGACGTCCTCGAAGAACTGGGCTTTGTCACCCGTGGTCGTGGGCTCCGTGGCCGGCTTAGCCTTGAGGTCGGTGGCCGGCACCGCAGCAGCCTCTTCAACCTTGGAGGGCGACATGGTGATTGAAAGCAATGTTGTTGGCGTGATCTGGGCTTGAGGGGGTTGTGTGGTTGCCTAGTAGTTTTGCCAAGGACCGAGGTTGGGTCTTCAACTCAAGCAAGTAAGCTGTTTATAACCTCCCGCGCGGCTTCGGCGGGTACAGAGATCTTATTGTGGAAAACTAATCGATGTTAACGATCGATCTCTGGGAACTGAGTCGCCACTGGAGCCAGGGCTTCTCTATCCCGCACCCGGCCTCGGCTACAGGAGACGGCGATTGTCAGTCCGCGCCGTTGAGCGGGGCACCCCACGGGGGCGACTCCGATGTAGCTTGGGCCATCGGAAACCGGCAACTGGGCGGCCTTTGGCGTCCACCACTCGAACCTCATACTGCGCTAACAGTTAGGTAAATAAGAAGTTGATTCGCGCTCCTAGCAGAGCGCCTGTGATCCACCTTAGCTCCGAGTATCCTATCGTTAACCACTCTGCAGATATGAAGGCAGTCAGCGTCCGGAATGGCACAGGCGATGCCAATGCGCTCTTCGTTGACGAGAACGTCCCGGATCCGGTGCCGAGGTCGGGCCAGATTCTGGTTCGGGTCAAATGCTTCGGCCTGAACAGGATGGACATCATGCAGCGGGAGGGAAAGTATCCTTACGCCCTGCTGCCGGACTCCGGCAACATCATGGGAGTAGAGTTCAGCGGCCATGTCGAACAAGTTGGGCCAGATTGTATGTTTACTATTCTGTAGCGCACAATCTTTTCTTATACGTTTCTCACAAGCATATAGGCAGTCTGTCCTTCAAGAAGGGTGACAAAGTGTTTGGCCTCGTGTACGGCGGAGCTGTGAGTTCCCCCCTCCCCTTGGCAAACTAGCGAAGCTCTCTGGCTAACGGGTACAGTACGCCGAGCTCGTCGCCATCGACGAAGAGATGCTTATGGAGATGCCCGACGGCATGGACTTTGAAACAGCCGCCGGAATTCCCGAGGTTTGCCTTGATCTAGTCTATGGTCCCCCCAGATGTTGTATCTAACCGAGACAGACATACTTCACAGCAACACAAGCAGTTCACCTCGTCGCTGCGATGGAGCCAGGTCAGCGGGTGCTCATCCACGCTGCTGCTTCCGGCGTAGGACAGGCAGCGATCCAGGTGGCCAAGTCAGCAGGGGCTAGCCAGATATTTGCTACAGCGGGAACGGACGACAAATGCCAGCTCTGCAAGTCGCTCGGCGCCGATGTCGCCGTCAACTACCGCAACGAGGACTTTGCCGAGGTGATAAAGCGAGAGACGGACGGCAAGGGTGTCAATCTGATCATCGATCTCGTGGGCCGGGACTATTGGCACCGCAATGTGGCCTCGGCCGCCATGGACTCCAAGATCGTCCTGGTGGCCCTCATGAGCGGCGGCATCGTCGACCAGCTGAGTCTGCGGGAGCTTATGAACAGGCGCCTGCTGGTGCTCCCTACAACGCTGCGGACGCGGAGCCGAGAATATCAGAAGTCACTCAAGGACACCGTGGTGGAGCGGGTGGTCCCCCGCGTGGCTTCTGGGGAGATGAAGCTTGTCCTGGACCAGGTGCTCCCGTGGACCCAGGTCTCTGATGCGCACAAGAGGCTGGAATCCGGGGCTGGGGCGGGGAAGATTATTTGCCAGGTCGTGTAGAGTATCATAGCTTAGATGAGCTTTCACAATAGTGACAACATCAATGTACTATCTGGACTTCTGTGAATCCTATCTTGCCCTCCCAGTCGATTTATTAGTTCCTCCAGCTTCTGGCGCGTTGACTAGCCGGGTACCATTTTGGGAGACATCTGCCTTGCCAACTCAATAGGGATAGCATCAAGCGATATGTCGACATCCGATCACCGCACTATGGCATGCACAGATAGAGTGCCAAAACGAGCTCTGGGGTGGCGTCCCCGCTGCGACCCTGGCAGATTTCATGGAGATGGCGGAGACGGCCTGACAGCCCCGAATCTCGGCCTCAGGACCCGCAGAATCTGGAGTACATTAGCGCCGGACGGGAACCGTCCGTCCATAAAGCGCGCTCTGATATTCCCGGGACCCACGCACGGGCTGTTCCATTCCGTTAAGCTCCCCGGCATTGGATATGCCAGGCCGGGAAAGTCACGCCACTTGCTGAATGTTGAACAACGATACGGTGAACCACGAGCTCTCCCAGGCTTCATTCATTCTCGGCGGTTTTTGTTTATTAGGGAGGTTGATCGTGCTGTAAACCGGGCCCTGTCACTCACATCCACGCCCACACCAATCCTTCCTCTCAGTATCTCCAGAATGGCGCCTCAATCGTTGAAAGTTGTCAACGACTTCGCCATCGTCGTGGTCGGCGGCGGCAATGCCGGCTACTGTGCTGCCATCTCGGCGGCGGAGACGCTTGGCAGCGGCAGCCGCGTGCTGCTAGTGGACAAATGCCCCGAGGACTGGGCCGGCGGCAACAGCTACTTCACGGCCGGCGCCATGCGGACGGTCCACGGCGGTCTAAAGGATGTGCTGCCCATTGTCAACAACGTTGAGGCAGCGCTGGCAGACAAGATCGATTTGGATCCGTACACATCAGAAGACTTCCATGCCGACATGCAACGCGTCACGCGAGGTCGCTATGACCGAGCCCTAGGAAACACTCTGATCAGTGAGTCCAATGCCACTATCAAGTGGATGGCCGGCCTTGGAGTGCGCTTCCAGCTGTCTTTCAACCGCCAGGCGTACAAAATCAAGGACCGGTACAAGTTCTGGGGCGGCCTCGCCCTCAAGACCGACGAAGGCGGAAAGGGTCTCGTCAAGGACCTCCAGCAAGCCAGCGCACGCCACGGAGTCACAACATGGCACTCCGTGGGGGCCAAGCAGATTCTCTTGGACCCGGCAACGGGAGCCTATGCTGGTCTTGTTGTCCAGCCCGCATCTGGGGATGCCTTCATCATTGCGTCCAAGGCTGTGATCCTGGCTGCGGGTGGCTTCGAAGCGAACGCCCGTATGCGCGCCGCGTATCTAGGCCCTGGCTGGGACCTGGCCCACGTGCGTGGAACTCCTTACAACACCGGAGACGTTCTCGAGATTGCCATCAGGGACCTCAAGGCGCGCCAGGCTGGAAATTGGTCGGGGTGCCACTCGGTGGCGTGGGATGCCAACTCGGATCCCAACACGGGCGATCGAGTGCTGTCGAACGAGTTCACCAAGTCTGGCTATCCTCTGGGTATCACGCTGAACACGCTTGGAGAGCGCTTCTTTGACGAAGGCAGCGACCTTCGCAACTATACCTACGCCAAGTTCGGGCGCGCCATCCTTGCACAGCCGGGCGGCACGGCGTTCCAGGTTTGGGACTCTGAGGGCATCCCCTGGCTCCGGAGCGAGGAGTACCGCGACGAGGTCGTCGAGAAGATACACGGAAATACCATTGAGGAGCTCGCTCAGAACCTAGTCAAATACGGGCTCGAGTCCCCTGCCCGGTTCGTCGAGACAATGCGGGAATACAACCGCGCAGTGGCCAGCTTCCGCCAAGAAAACGGCGCCGTGGAGTGGAACCCGGCCATCCGGGATGGGTTGTCGACCCAGTCCTCCAAGGCGTCGCTCCAGATTCCGAAATCAAACTGGGCGCTACCGGTCGAGAAGGGGCCATTCGTGGCCGTCAGAGTCCGCTGCGGCGTCACCTTCACGTTCGGCGGCCTCGCCATCGACCACACGACCTCCGGGGTCATCTCGAGTCTGACGGATGCGACGATCCCAGGAGTCTACTGCTGCGGTGAGATGGTTGGCGGGCTCTTCTACGAGAACTACCCAGGCGGTAGCGGCCTCACCGCCGGCGCCACGTTTGGCCGGAAAGCAGGCGCCCATGCCGCCGCTTTGGTTTCAAAGACGCAGAGTACGGGTGCCCCGTTGCGGTCCCGGATATAGATAGATACCTCCTGGCTTAGATGACTAAATTGGTACGAATATAAAGCGTTGTTTTATCCTTCATAAATTTTCAATATCACTTTGCGTTATGCCTCAAATGGTGTCCTGGCATCTATCTAAGGTACCCCCGACCTGTTCAGTAGCATCTCCTCGCTCACTCGAACAACTTAGCAGGGTTATTCACCCAAAAGTCCTCCCAGGCTCCATCATCAGGGATCCATTTCCTCAGGTACTGGATGTGCAGCCCATCTGGGACATCCCTGAACCCTTCGATATCGTTTAGTCTTTGCTCATCTGTCTTCCCCACTCGAGATACCCCGAGCTGTGTATGCGGCCAGTCTAGGGTCGGTTAGCAAGCTTACAAATGTTTATACAGTCAAAGATTGACTACTGACCAGAGCCATATACAATCTGCTTTGGTCCGGCTGCGATGATGGCCTTTGCAACGGGCTCGATGGCCTCGATCCCGTTCGCATGGCCGTGATACAGCCGCTCGAACCCCGACAGCTTGACATGCAGAAGCCCATCCCGGATGAGTCCGGTGAAAGTAGAGAACTCCTCCAGCTGCTCGTGGCCGGGGAACGCTCCCCCGAAGTGGTCAGCTAAGAGCTTGATTCGTGGGTCGAGCTCCTTGCGAATCATAGAATCCATGGCGGCCCATGTCTTGACGTCGGAGAAGACGTCGATGATCCAGCCAAGTCGGGCCACCTTGGCGGCCGCCGCCTTGATCTTGCTGCTGATCGCCGCCGCGCCATTTTGGTCACCATGGCCCCACGAGACCTCGTGGAGCCGGAAGCCCCGCACGCCGGCAGCGTGCAAGTCGTCCAGCTCCTTGTCAGACACGGTGTCCAGGTCGACGGTGCAGAGGCCACGGACCTTCGTGCAGCCTGTCGGCAGCGGGGCGTTCAGGACACTACGTAGGGGGTCGGCGGCGTGGCCCTGAACTGTCGCTTGGACGATCACGATGCTATCGCAGCGCGTCTTCCCGAACGGATATTCGTGGAGTGTGGCAGCCTTGGGCGTGTAGGAGCGCGGGAGGCCATAGGGGAACTTCTCGGGCTCAAAGACATGGATGTGTGTATCCCAAGCGCCGGCAGGAATGGTGGGGGCCGTCATGGTTCATGAAGCAAGGGGTTTAGCGGGTTCGGACGCAAGTGACACGGATAAAACGTGCCTAAGACAGTTTGTAGCTATTGGTTATATACGCTCAAAGTGCTCCGAGGGCGCTGCGGTAGGTGATTCCCCTCATGTGCCCGCACTACTGATGCCATATGGCCCTGCGGAGTCAAATTGTCCTAGTGATCGCCCGTGGCCGATCGCGCACCGTCCCCAAATGCTCCGTTTCCAGGGCATGATAGCACTACGGGGTTTATATCTCCGCACGAAAACGCTCTAAAACACACCCCGAAGGTACCCTGACAAAACGGTATGGAGGATGTTTAGGTACTTAGTGACACTATGCTGGAGCTAACTATAGCGCCGCCCATGCGTACTATAACGCCGCCTAGTTCCTATGCACTGCCCTGCTTCTTGTCCATTCCCTCGCTGATAAGCGTAACTACATCCTCCACCGTCTTCCCGCGGACTCGTGCGTCCGGCAGCTCCTGGCCAAGGATTGAATCCTCACTGACCACTCGATACATCTCTGCAACTCCTTCGAAGCTGCAGACTTAGACTTTAGCAGGGTGTCAGAATCGACGTGGGGACAAAGATACCGGCTTACATCTTGCTTTCGAACCCGGCATGCTCGGCCGTCTTGGCTATCTCGAGCATTTCGTGGATCCAGCGATACGCTTTTGGTGGCATCGTCACCAGACCGTCCTGGGCCATCTTGAGCGTGGCAGGTTTGTACTTTCCGAGAAAGGTTTCAAGCTCGTCCCGAACACCCAGCCGGTGAGCCGTAGTGAAAGACTGAATCGCAAGGGCGATGAAGCCCTTGGTGGTCATGCTGAAGCACATCTTGACGGCTACGGCGGCGCCTACCTTCTCGCTCATGTGGTCTAGGTTCAGGATCCGGATAAGATCCGGGTCCTCGACCTTGTTCGGCCCCGACATGAGCAGCGTAGGACAATGCCATTGTGTGGCTTTGCCTTCGTCGTCGAATGTGGTGGGATGCGGCACCCCGCCGCTAATGACGCCGTCGTAAGGGATCACATGGGGCGAGTTAGCAAAGACAGCGACCACTTCGGCAGACGTGGTAGGCGAGACGGCGTTTAGATCCAGGAAGTGCAGGGTCTTTGTACCCTGTGAAATCTCCGGGCTGGCAGCCGCGGCAGTGCGGATGCGCTCCGCGGTCTTGATAGCATCGCGCGGCGGGACGATGGACAAGATGTAGTCCGACTGCTGCACAAGCGCCAGGTCGTCGTCGACGCCCTCGATGCCGTTCTCCCTGGCGCGGTCTTGCGTAGCTTTACTAGGGTCACAGTTAGGCCCCGGGTCACAACGGCAGGGCCGGATGCGGAGCAAGCGATCAGGGGGGCCGGCGGGTGGTGCACGCACCTGCGGCCAGCGACGTTGGTGACGACACGGTACTGGTGGAACTTGAGGAGCTGCGCAACCCCAAGCCCCATTTCTCCAATCGACAGAATACCAATAGTTGGGGCCATGGCGGGAGCGGCGGACGAGAAGGCACTCGTTGCGGGGGGCAGTGAGCTGCGGCGGGGTTGACTAGGTGGTCTTGGGGAGGGGGAAGAGCTCCTATGCGCTTCTAGTGACTCGCTTTATTATCGTTGTCAGGGCCCAGGGCAGCCTGCATAGGTACTGGACACGGCCCCTCGAGCTCCACGAGCCATACATCACCAAGGTACTTTTGGCTAGGTGGGCAACCGATGCATGGGCGTTTTCCACCCGCGGCCTATGAACTCCGTGTGATTACGAGTCCCCCCTCAACCCGGTGCCAGGTTAGGTTGTTATTCCCCGCACATCCCTATCCTCTTAGGCGCGGCCGCCCACGAACCCCACATCTTCCCCAGATTCGCCCCTGGATCAACCCCCAGTCCAGTGCCAAGTTAAGGGTGCGTAGACAGGGGTGCGGCTCCCCTTGATGTGGTTCACGCATTGAGACCTTCCGTCGAGCAGCAAGCAAGAGCCTGGGTCCGATCCGCCGTTAAAGATGAAGGAACTCGTCTCCGTAGTGGTTGAGATGTGCAGAACTCAGCAACTTGGGTTTTCTTGACACAACTCTGGTCTGGAACCTCTAGTCGCGATGTCTACCCATATTGATGATATCAAGGCCGAGCCAGCATCGCACGTCGAAGACAAACAACCGGTCAACAGGGACGATGCGCGCTACGACCTCACCGTCTTGAGCCCGGATGATGCCGCTTTCCTCATGTCCTTCCCGGAGGAGGCCCGGAAACGAGTAATCCGGAAGGTAAGATTAACCACAAACCGTGTGGGGGTCTTCTTTGAAAAGTTGCTCACTAAGTTTACAGATTGACTTACGCTTGATCCCTCTACTAACCCTTTTGTATCTTGTCTCTTTTATTGACCGCTCTAACATCGGTAAGCGATTGAAAAGGCTATCCCAGTATACCGCTGCTGTTCACTTATCGACTAACACGACAAAGGCAATGCAAAGATCGAGGGTCTCGACACGGACTTGCAACTAGACGGTGTGAAATATAACATCGCCCTCAGCATCTTCTTTATCCCTTACGTTCTGTGCGGTAAGTAGTTTGCCACTTACCTCTGGATGCTTTAGAAGAGAAAACTAAGTGACATTCTTTGCCAGAGATACCTTCGAACTACTACCTCGCCAAAGCCAAGCGTCCTTCATGGTTTCTCGGCACCATGATCGTAATCTGGGGCATTATTATGACCCTCTCCGGCGTCGTCCAGAATTTTGGCGGTCTGGTCGCGACTAGAATTTTCTTGGGTTTCGCTGAGTATGTGACCATCGCGTGGAGACATTCTCTGGGAAACCTGCTATAGCACGTCCACCACTGACTCTCTCTGTCACCAGGTCCGGATTCTTCCCCGGAGCGGTCTACTTGACCTCGCAGTGGTATCTGCCGCACGAAACACAGACGCGCGTCGCCATCTTTTACTGCTCCAGCGCAGGTGCAGGCGCGTTTTCTGGTCTTCTCGCCTACGCCATCGCCAAGATGGATGGCCTCGGGGGCTACCGCGCGTGGCGATGGATTTTTCTCATCGAAGGTCTAGCTTCCATAATCGCCGGCATCGTAGCATTCTGTATCATGCCTGATTCGCCCGAGAGATGCGAAAGCTTCCTCACCCCGGACGAGATTCGCTATCTCCAGGTCCGCCAGCTTGCGGTGCCCGGCCGGCGGCACCACGGCGAGCAGGAGGGCGACAAGTCATTCAGCTGGAAGGCGCTCAAGTCTGTCCTTACCGACTGGCAGGTGTATCTGATGTCCATCGTCTACCTCTCCAGCACGGCACCCAATTACGCACTCAAGTTCACGATGCCGCAGATCATCAAGAACATGGGGTACACGTCCTCAATGGCCCAGGTGCTCACCATACCCCCGTACACCGTCGGCGTCATCGCGACCATCACATCCGCCTGGGTGGCCGACCGGTACACATGGAGGATGCCGTTCATTGTGGTGGCGGATCTTTGCATCATCGTGGCCCATGCGATCTTGTATGTCTACGGACCGACGCAGAACGCCCACATCCCCGAGTGCTACTTCGCGCTGTGCCTGGCCTGCGTGGGCTTCTACCCAATCCCGCCGGGTGTAAACGCGTGGCTCATCTCGAACACGGCCCCACAGACGAAGCGGGCGATGATGATCGCCTACTTCGTGGGTTTGGGTAACCTCGGCGGCGTATTTGGGTCGTATGTGTACCGAGACAGCGAGGCGCCACGCTACCCGTCGGGGTACGCCACGGCCTTCTCTATCGCTTGTGCGGGGCTGGTGTGCGCGCTCTTGCTCGAGTTTCTCTACGGTCGCATCAACAAGAAGAGGGACGCCATGGACGAGGATGAGATCCGGCGGAGGTACACGGAGCAGGAGCTGGAGCAGATGGGCGACCGGTCTCCTTTCTTTCGGTACGGGCTATGAGCGTGAGGGACTTATGCTATCTAAACATCATAATTTATCGCAGTCAATACCTACGCCGTGGGTCGGGAGGCCGGGTGCGTCGGACACCAAGTACCTTATTTACGATGCTCTATACGCCGCACTTGGGCCATCGCTTATGCGTGACAAGGATGACGGTTCCTACGAAAGCGGCCCAGACCAGGGTTCCGCTTTCCAGAAAGGGGAATGGCTGACGCCAGTCAAGAGCGTTTAGCTCGCTCAGGACCACAACTGGTCCATTTTGCTCGGATTAGTCAGATATCCTCGTGTTAACACGCTCACAAGAGTTAGACACAAGTCTCTGTTCCGCGGGTTGGTCCATGAAGGATCTTTACTCAAACGAACTAGGTAGCCATTCTCTTGGCCCTGTAGGTTTTCATGCATGCGACAGCCTCCGTTTCGACGCCCACGAGTATTAAACTCGCGGTCCAGGACTTTGGTCAAGCACTCAACAGAACCATCCTCGTCTCATCCAAACCCTTATCCAAGCAGGCCAACCGAAAATGTCCAAGCCTGTCTTTGTACTCCTTCACGGCGCGTGGCACAGCCCGCGCTGCTGGAACCCGCTCATTGCTGAGCTCGACAAGGCGGGTTATTCCGCTGTTGCTCCAGCGCTGCCCTCCTCCGGGTCGACGCCACCCACTCCAGACTGGGCTGGAGATGTCGAAGTGATCCAGAAGACGGTGTCGGACCTCGTCCAAGAGCACGATGTCGTAGTCGTCACGCACAGCTTCAGCGGTATGACTGGCGGCACGGCCCTGAAGGGCTTAGACAAACCGGCATGCACTGCCAAGGGCCTCAAGGGCGGTGTCGTACGGCTCGTCTACATCGTGGCTTTCCTCGTGCCGGAGGGCTTCCAGCACTCCCCGGCGGGCACACGCGACAACATGATCCCAGAAATGAAGACTGATTTAGAGGTGCGTAGCGCAAGTCTTCCCTTGGCCCGCGTATTCTATTGACACCATCGACGCTAGGCCGGCATCATCACGGTTCTGCCAGAGGACGCCAAGGAGATGTTTTATCAAGATCTCGACGAAAAGACCGCCGCAGAGCTGGCCAAGGACCTGCGTCCGCAGAGCTTTGGGTCGTATTGGAGCACCACCACCGATGCGGCGTGGCGCTATATCCCTACCACTTACATTCTCTGCACTAAGGACCGCCCGACCACCGTGGCGGCGGCACGGTACCTCATTGAAACGGCAAAAGCAAGTGGGACACACCGGATTGACAATCTTATTGAGGTCGAGGCTGGCCACTCTCCATTCATTAGCAAGCCAGAGTGGACCGCCGAGACTCTCATCCAGGAGGCGAACAGGCAGGCTTAGCCAGACTGTCAAGTTGTCTTGTATCGTTAGTGGCTTTCATCCAGCCAATCTTGGTATATTCAAGCAAGTATAGGTTATTCAGATTGACGTCGTGAGCTGCACCGACGCATGACCTGAGACAATAGTTCTACTGGATACCCTTGTATTATTGACTGACAGAAGGATTACAATAAATACTTTTAACCGGTTCTACCAAGTTTTCTCGCATCTGTCTCCCCCTTTGTGGATTCTGCAGAAAACCCCATCATCGACGTAGAATCGGGTCCGAGACAGCTAGTCAAAGAAAGGGCAACTTTGGTATCTTGGATCAAATCGGGGGAACCTATGTGCTCACGGAGAATATTTAGCCCCGAAGGCAACCAAAGCTTGCGTAGAGCAAGCCAGTCATGTCCCCGGTTCCAGAGACTCCACCCGCCTCGTGCCTTTTCCACTTTCCGGAATGTGGAGAATTGGGTCAGAGTACAATCCGGCTCTCATTTCTACAATCCAAATATGTCCTCCAAAGGGAACACACTAAAGATCTCCAGCGAGTGAAGATATGGGGAATCACTCAGGCCGCCGTTATCCTAATGGCTAGGCACCGAGGTGACGGCGAACTTGTCGGCGGATACTAGTTTACCAACTGCATGGCGAAGCTCTTGACTTTTACTTCGCCACCGAGCTCTTTGGTGGCATGGTTGAACGCCCCGAACCGGTATCCAGTAAAAAATCTCCAGTCATTGCTCATCGAGAACGCCGGGCCCAGTCTCGTAAATGTTTTTCCATCCGTGCTGTACGAAAAGGTCGTCGTTCTCTCGACGCTGGAACCGAAGGATGGGGTGATGTCCGCTTGAATCTGCAGCCACAGCTCCGCCGTCCCCTTGGGGAGCGTAGGCCCAGTTGCGGCAACCGTCCCACTCGCGGATGTATTCCACGTGCCGACCGTCAAGTTCAGGCCGCTGACCATGACGAGCTGCGCGGTGCCTTTATCCTGCCACACGCCGATGTAGGCTGCTCGGTCGCGGAACAGCACCGCCCCGGCACGGTCGCCGTCCTTCATCTTGCTGATGTCGAGACGGAATGTACCCGTAGACTTCGGACCCATGATCCGGTGCGTGATGGTGTTGCGCGCTGCAAACAGATCTTTGGTGACATCTGCGGTCCCGAGTATCAGCCCTCCGTTGCCATCTCCCGCGAGCCGCCATTTGCTCTTGTCAGGGTTGTGGTTCCATTCCCACTCGTGGCTCAGCGAATCTCCTCGAAACTCGTCGATCCCGAAGGGAGACACGATCGTCTTGCTCGTCTGTACCGGCATTGGGTACGACTTGCCCCATCCGCCGGCAGCGTCCGTGACGACTTGTGGCCACCCGCTAGCGGTCCAAGTCAAGGGGGCAACAACGGGAATGCGGCCGCCGGGGTAAGAATCCATGAAAGCAACATAGTACCACTTGTTGTCTTGGGTGTTGACAACACCACCTTGATGTGAGTAGCCCGCGTTCTGCAGCGGCCCGCTGATGCGTGTGACGAGGGTCTGCATCTGATATGGACCAAAGGGACTGCTAGACTTCAACACCCACTCACTATCGGCCGGTTTGGTGACAAATATGTAGTAGGTTCCGTTGATTTTATACATCCTCGAACCTTCGATGGTGCCGCCAGTGGAGGTGTATACCTTTTGCGAGCTGACTTGGCGAAGTCCATCGGAAGACAACTGGGCCACATAAATATTTGTGTTCCCGTATGCAACGTACATAGTGTCGTCATCGTCGACCAACAAACCGCAGTCGTAGTAACATGTGTTTATTGGAGTGTGGCTTGTCCAGGTCCAGTTGGCGACTTCACCGCCGTGCTGGGCCGCTCCCATGCCCGGGGCGGTCCAGATGTAGGTCTTGCCGCTATCGACGCACCCGATCCAATAAAACATGTCGTTTGACTCTCGATACCGAAGACTGCTCGCCCAAATGCCCTTGACGTATCCCTGCCCGTGGCCGTCAAGGTTGTATGCCGCACCAAAGTTCAGCTCAGGCACGCTGTGCGAGACCGGCTCCCAGTTTATGAGGTCATAGGACTTCAAAACGGGCGCCCCGGGGGAGAACGCAAACGTGGAGGATGAATAGTAGAAAACATCTCCGATACGGAACACATCGAGGTCAGGATAGTCCTCCCACAAGACAGGGTTGGAAAATGTGACGGCGCTCGCAGAGGGTAAGGTATCTGAGGCCGGTGTAGATTCAGCTGCTGCTCTGTGGCCAAAATGGCCACCAAAGAGCACCAGAATGCTGAGTCTCAAGAGTATCTGCATTTCGGCTCCTAGCTCCTCTTGTCTTGTGTAGGCCGGTTAGGGTCGACGTCGACGGAGGAGGTCAACCTGGAGTCGCGGCAACACTTAAATATTCTCGTCCGAACACAAGGTAGGATTTGCCTTGGTTCCGCATCTAAGATACTCCGCAGAGCGAGCCGCCATCATGGGGCGGATGGAGCCACGCCAAGCCCCCCGCAAACACGGTTACTCGTGGAAAAGCGACTTCCGCGTTGATTCTTGGGGCATAGATCACGGTGCGTTTCCGGATGGTACCCCCCTGGTATTAACAGCCGGGACTTGGAAACTTTCCGCGGGGCATAGCCTGAGTGGACCGGGAAGAGAGAGCCCAAGTGCGAAGCGCACCAATCATGGCCTTCCGTCCACCCTTCGTTGATCTCTACTTTGCCAACCTCTTCCCTGTTAGGCAATCCTGCTCCCGCCTAGACGCCTGAGCATCTCTACCACGTCGTGAGGTCAATATAACTCCCGTGCACCTACGCCACGTCTTTGGTGCGGAAGAGATGCGGGGCCCAGATTCGCAATTGTAACCATTGACACGCCGAACCAGTCGTCGGATGAAAGAAATCCAACTCACACCCTTGGTTGAGAATCCCTGCCGACAACATGTTAGCGTAACTATCCCTACCTGCATATATAAAAAATCACAGGCTTTTCATCTTTTCCAGGCAGTCGAACAAGAGCAAGTCTAAGACTCATTGTTACGCATCTCCTTCTGGAAACTGTCGCTAGGACGATAGCGAAAGGAGTTGTGGGCTTGCCTAGCCAGGAAGTACAGATGACAAAGCTGCTTGTAGAGGGACAGGCTATATAGACCAGTACGTCGTGGCATCTAGCTTCTATTAGTCAATCGAAAAGTAGATCGCTCTGTAGGCTATCTTATTGCATTGACTTTAGAAGCGCCTGTGCTTGGAGGATGGATAGGTTGTCTTTTGGCATGCCACGCCAATCAGAACGTTGATAACTTAGGATGTAGAAGTTAAGCTCCGATGAGCTTCGGCGCTTATACTCACCCCGTCGGGCGACACTTGGCTGTGGGCCAAACCGCGGTACGCCCAAGATGGTTGGACGATTTTAGAAGTACAGTGCATTCGTTGGTGCGAGAGCATAGGCCACCATCGCCGCTCGGGTATATTGCGCTAACTTGCTCTAACTTGCTCGCAATGAGCTATAGTCCTTCAAAGTAGGAATGGTGTAACAAAGATGCAGAGACGAAAACACGCGCATGCGAATCCGACCACAGGGTTTATTTTAGTATAATTGACGTTGTTCCATACAATCGTTATCCTAGCTACTCTAATCGACGACTTCCAGCATCACTACGCTCCCTCCGCAGCTAAAATGGCCTTCTCTCCGGTGGCATTATGGAAAAAGGATACGGCCCTCAACACCTACATATTCGGCCTCCTTCTGGTCGGCATCCCGCTGACCGTCTTCGGCACCTATGTTATCTATCAGCTCCAAGTTGTGGGCTACATCATTGGCACAGATGCTGACGGACTGCCGTGTCTTGATTATTGCCTGGTGCCGTTTGGCTCGCAGCAGCTCGACCTCAATTCTGTCCTGCTCTACCTGAATGCCTTAGGGTTTGGCCTGGGCGGAGTCTGCGCAATATTCATGACGGCATATGCTGATTTCTGGGGTGTGTTTTCGCGTGGTTCTAAGGGGTTGAGGCTTACTGACGATCCGTAAACAGCGAGCAAAAGTCTTCTGGTCGCCATCCTAATCATTTGCTATGGCGTAGTTTCCGTTCCGGTATATTGGCTGAGAGACGTCTCGCAGTCTTCCTTCAATGCCCTCATGGCCCTGTACGTCCTATTTGCGGTGATCAGCTACATTCTTGCAGTGTTGTTCAACATTTTCATTCCGCATTGCATGCGTACCGCTGTACCGGAGGAGCCCGCCGATGCCCCGACTCTAGGGCGAACTTCCAGTACCGACACCAAAACACAGGCGCCCAAGTTCGATACGATAGTGGATGAAGAAAAGACACCGGCAGCATCCAAAACTCGAAAATATGGCTTCCGGATGTCGGTTTTGGGGGGTGTTGGCAACACGGCTGGGGGGATTCTCGGGATCGTACTCGTCATCATCCTATCCCAGGCGCTTCCGATCGAAGAGGGCCAGACGGCAGGCTTATTAATTACCACGGTTGTTGGGTTTGTCACGATTGCTGGTTCGATAGTGACATACTTCGGATTGCCCGCGATCCCTGCGAAGGACCACAAGGATTGGAAAGCATGGTGGCTCGAACTGCTCACACCCTTGCGAGACTTGTTCCGGAGAAAGAATATGCTTGTTTTGTTGCTCTCATACACGATATACGTGGACACCGTCTTCGCCCTGAACTCTGTAACATCACAGCTCTATTTCGCCCAAGTCCAGCCCGATACACTGGAATACTCTCTCTACACACTCGCCAGCAATCTCTTCTCTGTAGTCACACAGCTCATGTTTTACGCTATTCAGGTCTGGCGCCCACCGTTCAGCCTCGAGCACTGGCTGGTGATTGGATATGCCATGATACTTATCATTCCTGTCTGGGGATGCATCGGCCTCTCCGAGACCGTCAGTTTCGGCTTCAAAGTAGGCGCCGTCTTATAACTCTTGGCCCTTTGTGCAGTTTCTCAATCTGACATCCTTTACAGTATCGCTGGGAATTCTATGTCCAAAGTTTTATATATTATCTATCCAACTCCATCGTCAACTCTACGTTCCGCGTTCTCTTTGCAGAGCTAGTCCCAAAAGGAAGCGAGATTGAGTGGTTCGGGCTGCAAGTGGTTTTATCGTGTGCAACGGTACATAATCTCTTCCTGGCACGACATTGCCGACACCCCATTGCTAACGAGAGCGTGTACAGGCTTGGGTTAGTTATGTTGCCAATGCCCCGCTCCAGAACGCAACTCACCAGCTGCGCTTCCCACTTGTTCTTTGCTTGATTATCCTAATATTTCCCGTGGCACTTGAGATTATGCGTTGCACGATGGGTCTTTTTGCAAGAGACAGGCGTCGCTGACAAGAAATCAACGCTAATCGAGTTCACGAGGGGTCTTCCACATCATGAACCGTCATGCGATTCTGCAAGTTTATCAAAAAGTCAGAGGTTGAAAAGTTGTTAAAGATCATGCTGCGGAGGCAGGCGCTAAAACCCTCTGGGATACATACATATATACAGTCTTAGAATTGAAAACAACCAAGACATTATGCCACTACAACTCCACGCAATAAGTCTATACTCAAATCACTATCAACATCAACCGGTCATCTTTTCTACTCCACCTTCATTGCTGGTTGCCCAAAGCATACTAGCAGGTCTGATCCTCCGTTGCCACAATCGTATAGACTCCGACAGGCTCGCAATTCGGAAACTCCACCGGCGTGCTGGTGTACGTGTAGTATTGGAGCACCCACCAAGGGCCGTAATTCAGGTCAAAATCAGCCTTGCACAGCTGGAACCCGTTCACGAGGCCCACTTCCACATCATGAAACAAGACATAGGTTCCATCGTCGCCGGCAAGGCGCAGCAGCCACCCCGGGTCGGTCGCATTGGCGTATATGGTCGCGTTGGCAAAGCTAAAGAGGTACTGTGTGGTAGTGTCGACGATAGTCTTCACGTTCAAATAACCGGTTGGCCCAAGGTCAGTGAGGACGCCGTCTTCGCCACGCTCTTCGCTGAAGAGACCTCCCGATTCCAGGTCGGCAAGGAGCACTGGGGAGCTGTCGTCAAGTCCGACATAGTGGAAAGTGCCTTCGGGGAAGCTGTATTCCGTTTCGTACTGATTGGGCCGCAGCTGGAGGCTACGGCCGTTGGTCTCTGGATTGTTAGAGATAATGTTGAATGCCAAGCCTCCCTCAGTAGTTGTCAACTCAGAACAAGGGCTGCTGGCTGCAGAAACCCAGATGGCCATCGACAGGGCAGTTGCTAGAGTTTTAGAGATCATGACTTTGGCGGTCTCGTGCTCAAACTGATCTATAAGTAGAGGAAGGAAAAAAGTGAAGCGGTAGATTGAGCTTATTGTTCGACGCGGAAGCCAATCCAAGACCTGCGCATTATATACTTGTTCTTCTGACATGACAAACTTCCTGCATAGGAAGTGCATCACACCGCTTCAGTGACAGAATGATTGGTGGATACTACCCTAGGTATCCAGGTATAGAGTTGATTTGTCTCAACTGAGATAGGAACCAGAAGCGAACCAAATACGAGATTTAGTGCAGGCTCAGAAGCTACAAGATTAGAAATATTGCCTAACTCGGACGACATCTCGATCACTGTCGTATTAGGTATACGAGAACTAGACGCAAAATCCACAAGTATGCCCCATCGACATTATCTATCACCCGGCAATGGAAGGTGGGCCAGATCCTTTCGACATCCAAGGGTTGCACTCTGCCATGCATAGAAACATGAGACAAGGGTCAAGTAGGGACAGATGTTTGGATATAATTAGGTTTCCAACATCCCATGCTCGCAACTCCGAGTCAAGTTCTTGTCGAAGGCGAAAGTACCGGATCTTGAGGTTCCCATGACAACTGCAACATCGCTGGGTCCCTTGATTGAACCGGGGTGAAGAGAAGTAGGTGCTGGTAAATAGTACCAGGATGTCGCGTCCTCCATCTTCAGACTTCCTTGCCCTTCTCCACACTTTCATCTGCCGATTCCTCGTGAACACCTGAATCAGGCATCACATTCTTCTTCCTCTTTGCATCCCATTTAAACCCAAAGTGAATTCCGATGAAGACGAACACTGCAGCACAGGCAAATCCGAGATAAACCTTGGCTCCGATCCTCCATTTCGGTGCCTCGGATGCCGGAAATGCGGCGATGGGAAGAAACGCGCTGAGAATATATGCAAGAAGTGTCCCTGATGCGAACAGCACGGTGCGAACTTCCGGTTCACTCTCGAGGTGGTTGGCGGCCCAGGAACAAAGAAGCATAGTCGAGACGCTGTCCATCCAGTCAGTCGTTGCTTCTTCCGGTGCTCCGAGTTACTTACGCGCCCATGTAGTTCATGTAATATCCAGCCATGTGGAGCTTCTGGTCGCTTGGCTGGATCGTCAGGATCGACAGAGAAGCAATGTTGATGGCCTATTGGGAAATTTGAGCAGAGTGGAGGGTGCACTATCAGATTGTACTACCCACCGAGTGAAGGAGCAAAAATGGTAGCCGAACTCCGAAATAATCGCTAAATCCACTGAACAATAGCTCGGCCACGAGCTGGATTGCTTGCCCAACAATAGGTAGGTAGTTAAGCATAGCAACTGAGTACTTGACCGACCCATCGGGGTTCTTTAGGGACTTGAGATACAAGTTGAAATAGTTAGTAGGGACAAAGTTAGATCCAATCGGCCAAGCCACTAGCCTCGAGGTCAGCACTGAGGCTTCTTTCAGGGGAATGCGTAGGGATCGTACGAGCCACCGCCCATAGTTGCCAAAATGAAAAGCAGCGCAGGAAGGTCTGGACCGTAATGCCAATCTGAGGCTTTCGCCCGACTCTTCGAGTGCGAATCCGCGCGATTTCTAGCGTTTCTTATCAGCATGTGGGCGAATAGGGTGCGTAGGTTGGAGAGGCGCACCAAGGTGACGAGGTTTAAAGTAGAATTTGGAGAGCGGATTCTGACGCTCTGGCTGGTCTGAAGTCAGAATTGACGAGTAATGTAACAGTGGGTAGGTAGCAATGCATACATATCCTGGGATAATGAAGAAGGCAGCCAATGCCACAAAGATTGTGCAAACTCCCTGTTTGGGTTAGAAGGCCCTGGAGAGGTTAGGAGAACACATTGAGGTCTCACGTTCACAATAAAAGCCCACCGCCAACCTGCTCGACCACCGACCCCTTCGAGGTTGGTAGACAATGCTCCTTGCAGCGCTCCGGATAGCATCGCACCCGCCGGCTGAGCGATGTTATAGAGACTCATCCGCAGTGCCAGCTCGTCCGGGAGGTACCATTGACTTGCAGCTCTATTAGTTACACGCTCATCCATCCATGACTTGCTACATACCTCAGTATTGTGAACCATCCTGGCCAAGCACTACCTTCGAAAAGGCCGATCAGGAAGCGTATGCCGTATACCTATATTAGGGTAAGCACCGACCTTTCCTGACTCATTCGATGCCCTCAGGTTGCTTACTTGGTCAGAGCTACTAACAACTGAAAGGCAGCAGGTCAAGACGCCCCAAACAATCTTTGAAATGTTAGTGATACCCAGCTCCGAAAGCCTTGTATGTTCGTGAAAGATATACCTCGCAAGCGGGCAGCCATCTCGCAGGGCCTAGGTGCGATATGATGATGACTGAAGGATATAACATGACCATATATCCGATGCTGCCACAATTTCATCATCAGAACGGCCGAAGTGATCGGCTTTGTTTTGGGGGGGCAGGCTTACTTGAAGAAAGTAGTAAAGTAGTTGAGCTCATTGCCGGTTAGATTGAGGTCCTCCTGCATGCCAGAGACATAGGCGTTGCTCTGGATAGTTGCACTATTAGAAAGGCCCTGATGCAAGTAGCTAGGTAAATATGAAACTTACAATGTTTGTTTGGTCGAGATATTTGAACATGTAACCCAGAAATCCAATTGCAAGAAGTCCGAGGTCGAGTCGCCATACCTTTCCACAAGTCAACGACGGATCCGGAAGTTTTACGACGAGGCCAACGCACGAATGCTCTCTCTTCCTTGGGATCAAGCTCCTCAGCCCGCTCGGGCTCCCCTGCATGACCCAGCCTGCCATCAGGATTGCTTTTCGTGTTTGCGGTCACGTGGCTCTTGACACCTGCGCGTGCGCCGTCAATGCTCAAGCTTCCCATGACGTTGAGCCGCCGATCTGTGTTGCAGCGTAGATAGCAGTATGGTATCTGCCTCAGACGACAGTATCGAACCCAACTACTTCTTTCGATATTATTGCACACCGGCGCGGGCTTGTTTTATGATTTGGAAGTTATCGCTGGAGTGCGAACCAGGATCCATATGGCATCAGCTGCAGAGCCGAAGACGTGCTCTTGCGTGTCCCGCTATCCACCCATGTTGTACCCATGCTGTCGGTATCTGCCCGATCGTTATCAGCTCAAAAGTTGCAAAACGCAAGCATGCCAAGCCATGAAGTTCTCAGAGGCGCCGCCATGGCCTGAGAATTGTGGGCGAATTCCGGCTATGCTAACATTACTTACCATCGCTACAATGCCTCGTGTGGGCACCGAAGACAGAAAAGCCGTTTGGGGCAGACAACATCACGCCCTGCAGGCCACGAGTCGTGCACCACTATTACGTGCTCTCAATATCCGACGAGCCTAGTCCTTTCGACGAGTATTTCGGTCGTCCCCGACAGCATCCCCTCACGCGCTGCACCAATCTCAGATGAGCTGTGCCTCCAGAAATGTCTCGCAATATCGTAGCTTAACGAAGTACCTCACACTATAGGAGATACACCTAAGCCCCTTTGGCTTAAGCCAGTTTCCGAGCTACACCCATAAGCTATTCCCAGATATTTGTTTAGCTCTCGTTTCAATTGGGACATAAGAGATG
Source organism: Thozetella sp. PMI_491 (assembly GCA_021432635.1). Classification (NCBI taxonomy): domain Eukaryota; kingdom Fungi; phylum Ascomycota; class Sordariomycetes; order Chaetosphaeriales; family Chaetosphaeriaceae; genus Thozetella; species Thozetella sp. PMI_491. The sequence continues at coordinate 68,490 of MU270139.1, forward strand.
CCAAAATAAGCTAAGAAATCTTGCATGCCTTCTATTTAAGCCAGAACACGATCAGATGAGGGGATTGAACAGTCTTCGTTGCCATCTTCTGAGTCAGAATCATCACAGAGTCGGCAGTCGATAATACCGTCACTGCTCGAATCCCAATCCTCTTCCCCTGAGGAATACTCCCCGGTTTCTTCTATCCCAAACAAGGCACATCGAGATACTTTGCTGCGCAGATTTCGGAATGTGAAGTTGTTCCCGAGGAGCCGTTGGACAGTACGAGGCGTGACAACTGGCGAAGGGCATTAACAAGAGGCGCAGCACAAGTTCGGGTACTTGACTCACATGTCTGAACAGAGCCTACGGCTGTCTCCATATCCCTTAGAACACCGAGGTCAACCTGGAAGAATTCGGGCATCCGATTTCTCCAATAACCCCATACAAACTGCTCAAATGTCTCGGCTGATAACGTGGTGTCTTGGAGCACAGCCGTAAACTCTTCCATTAAATGCTCCAAATTTCGAGACTTTTCTTGCTCAAGAGGTTCGGTTCGAATTTGGTAGACCTCTCCAGGATCCAAGTTGCACAAGATTGTCGTTGCCTGCTCGCTCGAGCAAGAAAAGTGGTTACGCTCGACGACCAGAGTCTCGGAGACAGAATGGAAATGTTTCGTTCTGCAGCAAGAATGGGTCATCTCCAGGGCTTCAAAAGTGATCAGTCTTAAAAATTCCTCGGTTTGCCATGACATTTTCATGGATACTTCTTGGTGAAGGATACTGTTGCAAGTCCGCCGAGGCAACTCATCCTCTGAAACAAACACGAGATGCCGTGCGAAAAGATGAGGGTTTGAATAATCCGTAATATCAGAGTTATACGGGTAGGATCCGTGGCAATGTTCTCGGCACAGCAACCCGAAGGGGGAGCAGCCGGAGTTCAAGTTGCACCAGCAGATGCAGTGATCTCGGGGATTGCGCTGGGCGACCTTAAGGATCAGATCCTGAATATGACTGCCCGGGTAGCGATAATCAACCTTATACCCACAAAAGACAGCGCCAAGGTTGGCAGCGATGAAGTGCCAGCCAGTTGCAGTAGTATTGATTCCGATATCTTGCGGGTCTTCTGGTCTGAAGTCCAGACTACCTTGTTGGATGATCCAGTCGATTCCTTCCTCTTGTCCGGCTATGTAGTCGAGGCTTCTGTTACCCGTTCCAGAGGAAGAAAACTTGTATAATCGTTGTGACCAGGCCATACATGGCGTTAAACCTATGCCATTCTTCAAATTATAATCCAGGAAGCCATGACGAGCAAAGAGAACGAAACGATTCAGTCGAAAATCCGGAAGGTGATAGATAGACTTCCAGCTCGACGGTACTCGTAGTTCGACAGGCACATGAATCTTTCTGCCACACAACGCCTTCAAGACATTTTTGGTAACATCTGAAATTGATCCTGGAGGCTCAGGCGGACCCGAGCATTCAAGGGGAATCCCATGCAAGTCAGCCAAGCGTAAGAGTTTGTCTCTTCTTCGTTCCAGGTGCGATGCAATAATAGCGGCACATTCGTGCGTGGACGCCCGGAGAGCGCGGGTGAGCTCTTCGACCGAATTGTCTGGAAAGATAATACAGCCTGCCTCAAGCAATATATCCAATGATTCGGGTTCATCCTGCATTACAGCTTGCATGAAAGGATAGGTTCCTCTGCCCAGCTTAGCGGCTGTCGGCATATTGATCATGCTTCTTGCCGGGCTCTGGACTAATATTCGCAGACCGTCTGGCCAGCTAAGTCCCAGATGGATAATTGTTAAATGCCCAAGTCTCTCCAGGCATTTATCGGCGTCGGTTTCAATAGCTTCTGCGAGCTCACGACTAGAGCGCGACCACAAAGCCCGGACGATCGGCGATACCTGGAAGCCATACTCCTCAGCGAGAGGTAAAAGCTCCCTTAGAGGCACTGCCCGCTAATTGATCGTATAGTCAGTAAGAATTATAGACGTCAATTAATACATTTCAAAAAAATAAAAATAGAAAATAAAAAAATAAAAAACTCCTACTTTGGGATAGACTATAGCATTCTGTTGCACTAATGTCATGATGTGCTCGATGCCAAGGTCTAATGCTCGGACAGCATAAGATGTGAGGGTGTCGGGGATTGAATGAGTTGTTGCCACTCTCGCAGCACGCCAAGCACTCAAGAGGGTACAGCTTATACGCACATGTTAGTGTCCTATTCTCTCCAACTACTTGAGGCCAATTTGTCAGGGGCTTACACTTTAGCTGACTTGCTGGACTCCAACAGAGCCCCTTCGGGTGCAAGCCTCTGGAACCACGTCGTAATTAGACACCGTATTTCCAATCTCTCTTGCTCGGAAGTCCCGGTGTCCGAAGAAGTATAGCCGCAATAATTAAGAAAAACCTGGCTTGTAAGCACTCCTAACTGAACCATGTAGTTTCCTGGGTCAGCTTACCTGCGCGAAGCTCCACCCAAGCTCGTTTATATCGTATGGAGATGCATGACCATTCCTATAGCATGAAAGAATACGAGATCCCGTCATCTCTAGCCTATGGATAATAGCTCTGCCGTTGCGTCGTTTCCTCGACCGCCATTCGCCGAACAAGAGAAGCTCTTTTAAAAGGGGGCTATCTTGTGAAGGCACGACATTCACAAATCGAAGAGAGGACCATACCCGGAAACTAGTTTCGCCCATGCTATATGAGAAACTAGCACTAATTAGACGACGAATGTAGGTCCCTAGGTGTACGTAAAAGTCCCCCCCAACTGTCGTTTCTGAGATGCCCTTAACTGGGTGAAAATGACAGTATGTTGCTTGTGGGGTTATGTTTTCTTGAGTGAGATAAATCGTAAGACCTTGAAACAGGGTCGTTCTATTTGTTGATTTTCGTTTGCGGTTGGTGCTAGCGCAGCTGCATGCTAATTGCGCTAGGGGCGAGGTTGAGACCTCGGAATTGCCGTCGGGGTATTGAAGGTTCGCATTTGGCAAACTGCTAATCATATCTCTGAAAGTTGTTGCCTATGACCTGGAAGTTAGTGCGGCATAGCTTGCAGACCAGCGCGGGAAACTTACTGTTTTCGAGAGCTGAGCGAATGGACTTCGTGAGTGTGCTTCAACTATTTCAAGGATGATATGGCTGTTTACAGCCGCGGCACTCGAATCTTGCTTCAAGATATTGAGCTTCTGCTCGAGACTTTTGGACATGTTGTCAATTTGCCGCTCTAACGCCAATATTCGTTGTTCTGCGCTGTTGGTAGTTGCCAGGGCCACGGCCGAAGTAGATTGCAAGGCGGATAGCCTCTCCACATTAGTTTCAAGCGTAGCACTCAGCTTCTTCGCATCTGCATTGTGTATCTGTAGCCCGGCATCCAGCTTCGCGATCTTCGCATGATCAGTGGCGATGGAGGCGATTGCAGCATGGAGCACCCCAATCTGCGGATGTGGTCGTATAGAGGCATTCCTAATTTACTGGATTTAGATAACCATGCGCTTTCTCGAACGTAATCTATAACTAGGGCACTTACAGACTAGTGATTTGAAGGACGAGCTGGAGGCACTGCTGGGCATCGTGTAGCATGCTGCGTAATGCCACCAACTTGGCACGGCGGAAAGGATACACGAGTGTACGACCGGCTTCCTGTACCGGGCTGGGAGTCGGCGGTCCCTTCAGCTTATTAAGAAAGACCCGAGTTTCTGCCAATTTCCCTTCGCACTGCTGAAGGCATTGTTGCAGCAGGGTGGCATCTTCCGGATGGTGGACTTGGATGTGGGGAAGGGATGTGTTGAGCGATGAAAAGACGGCTCTCAGTGTTTGCACCTGAACGCGAGCATCGTTGATCTGCTTTCGCTGCTCTCGAACGGCACCAAGATAGTCGACTAGTTCGTGGCAGACCTGGATGCCTAGAGATACGACGCCGACGGCAGTGCCGGCAATTGAGATGGGATCCGCCATGACGAGTGCGTCAAGATGATGCACGCATGAGCAAAAGTTTGCATCACTGGAAACGCAGCCTTCTGTCTACGATGCCCTCCACTAGGCCATGCACTGCCTACGTTGGGCGCGAGGCGCCAATACCGCACTTTTGCTCAGCGCTCCTGATTTGTTGATTGGCTCTATGCAGAGCCGGCCGCTATTGTGGCTTACAAGACATGCACACAGTGGCCGTGAAAGGCTGTGGAAGATAACACGACCCATACGCAGTTGTCACTTGCATTTTCGTAGGCAGCCAAGCCAAGAGCAAGCGAGGAGATGGTGTCGGCTTGGCACCACGGTCGGATTGTCTCGTAAGAATGGGATTGGCGACCTGCACCAGCTAACAAAGCAGCTCGCTCATGCTGATCAGCTAATGCTGCTACTGCTACTGCTGCTGCTTGTAGCTTATATGGGGAGCAGATTGTTGCTGAGAGAGACCGGATAGCACGGGGTTTACGATTGCAGAGTAGGCCGGTCGGCTAGGAGGAGCCGAGCGGGTGCAGGTGCTCAGGTCAGCGGGCATCGGGGTCGGCCAAGCGGGTTTTGGCCTGATTGCGTAGCATTCTGGGCGCCTAGAGGTTGGCTGATGCGCCAGCTCCGACAAAAGGACTCGCACGCACACCACTGCCTGCGCGCTCCCCGTCGGGCGGAGAGAGGCAAGGATGCCTATAAAATCGGGACACGGTCGGAGGGCCTCAACGGATGGGTTTCCGCTTGGCTCATTCCCCTGATTTCCCACCTCCTGCAAGTGCCTGTCCGTTTGCCCTGTTGGTTCCCGCTCTCACTCGAGCGGCCCCGCAACATACTCGACCCGACCCAGCCCGGCCCTGCGCGGACACCGTTGGCGGACCAGGGGCACGAAAGGAGAGAGCAAACAAAACATAAATGGCAGCGACTCACAGGTGGCCGCCTCTGACAGAGCAATCGGATTGAGCGAGCCGTGAACTCCCGCGCCTAGGTTTTCCTTACTTTTAGGTAGGTAAGATAGGCAGACGAGCAATTGCATCTAGTTGGCTTGCCCCCGCTAGTCACGGCCTATCTATCAAAATTCGCCACCCCTCGTGCGACGTCAAGACTGCCACACAAAGAAAAGGATGAGAAGGTTGTGAGAAGGCGAGCTTCCCGGAGCTCTCTATCCACATTCACGCACGCACGCACGCCACGCTTGCTTTCCCCGGGCGGCGGTGGAGTTGGTTGTGGCCAGTGCTTGGCCAGTGCTCCAACTCGTGACCCACTCTACAATTCGACTTTGGATCCTAACATTCGGCAGTCGAAAGCAGACGGGTACCCATATTTTGGGCGAACGAACTGTCGCAAGGCACGAGGCCAGCCAGCACAAGAAAACTGGCCGTTATCCGACCACACCTCTTTCTCTTCACCAGCCGGCGACAAAAGCCGCCCCCGAGAAGAGGCTGCAGCATTCTTTGCGAATCATCATTGATAGAATCCCAAGCTGCGTCGCAGCGCAAGGTATGCATTGCCCTCCCGTCGCTGACGTCGACTGCCTCCCGAGCTCCCAGAGCTGAGCTCGGTGCCTTCTGCATCCCCCATCCCGAGCCGCTGCACGGCTGCATCAACCTACCGAACCCATCTCCCGAGCTGCAGCACCCGAACCCTCATCTCTCGCGACCTCAAAAGGTCCCCAGCTAACTCTCGACAAGCCTCCAGGTGCTCCCGTTGTGCAGTGCCGCCGGACCGAGCACGCGACTGTCGTGTTCTCGAGCTCCGCGCTGAGCCACCGCAGCCGTGTCCGTCCCGCCGCTTCGTCATCAGCCCTGCCTAGCAAACTTCGGCATCACTAGAATGCGCATCGTCCCCATCCGATCCGCACCATAGTCGCTCGCATCAAGATCTCGAATCGAACCCCATCGAACCCCGAGCTCCCAAATCCCTCTCGCAGACCGTCCCCTCGGAAGTTCGGCCGGTTTGCCCCCCCGACCGCTTTGCTCCGCGCAGCCACCCGTCACATCATCCGTCCCGGTGCCTCGCTCGGCGCTTCGCAGCACCGTCTCCAGCCATGGACGAGGCATTAGAATCGCACTCTGCGGCCACCGCCGCGTTTGCCGCCTCTGCCAGCGGAGCCGCCGCTCACTTCATCTCGACACACCTTTCCTCCGTCGATACCATCTCCAGAGCCACGTCCCCCGGCCTGCCCTTCTCCGAGGGCCCGGATGAGAACGACAAGAAGCGGTACCGACCGCGCACCTTCAGCTACTTTCAACTACTGCCCTTCGATGTCGAGGAGGAGACAGAGCGGGATGCCGCGCTCAGCGGTATCCTCAAGAACCTTTACATCGCCCTCAAGGCTGAGGATTTCGCCCCGGGTGCGCTACACTGGACTCGCGAGCTGCAGGGATGGCTGAATCTCAAATTCGAGATGACTCGAGAGCTCCGAGCCCGCCTTGCGCGGCTCTACTATCACCTCGCCGTGTGTCCGGGCCTAGATGCCAACACAGCTAACCAATTCACGAGGATGGTTATCACCCTCACAAGGCAAGTAGCTTTGGCGGCCTGGGTGCAGGGAACCCCCTCCTTCTAACTCATGTATAGGAAGAAGCACTACCTCAAACCCGGCGAAGACTTGACATTCGATTGGCGACCGCTGTGGGAGGAACTGAAGGGGTTTGTTCTCCCGTCCGAGACAGGACCGCACCAGGGATCGCGCAGGAGACACGGAATGAAGCACATCTCCAAGCTGTGCCTGCATGCGAATGGATACTTCGACCCGAAGGAGCGACGAGCGATGCTAGACGAGATTCTGCCCTACTTCAGCACGTCCGACATGACCAATGCCTACATCACGGTGGGCGCAATCAATATTTTGCTGCCCACCGGCGCCTCCCCGCCCACAGAGCCGCAGTCGCAACCGTCCGACTTCTTGCCGACCTTTTTCCACCTGTGGGCTCTCATGGCGCGGTCAAAAACATTCGATACTTGCTTCATCGATTTGTTTTCCCGTGTCGCTAGAGACCATCTACACTGCACGCACGTTCCCTTTGGGGAGCACGGCGTGTTCAACCGGGAGCAGTCGGACCACATCTTCACGGCCATCCTCCGACTAACCGAGATTCCTGTCGGCCAGGCCAACTCGCCGTACTCGTCGCTCGATATCACCTCGGGCCTTGGCGTATACCTCGAGAAGGATAAGAAGAAATACCCGGTACCCTACATGATCGCCCGCTGGATCGTCCACTCCATCTCGCCGCTATGTCTCAATCAGGAGAGCTCAGTCATGGCCGGCTTGGAAGGCCTAATGGAATCCATCGACACCTTCTTCCATCCCTCAAACCAGGGCAACTGGACCAGCTTCTTGGCCCAGCTCACCTTCTTCCTGACGGACATCTTCGTCTCTCGCTGGAACCGGGAGCAGAGCGGCGAGCTGGAAGTCCCCCCGGAGCGCAAGATCAATGCCGAGCTCAAGAGGCGCTTCGTGCTCTCCCTCCGCGAGGTCATGTTTATGGGCCTCTTTGCCAAGAGCTCCAAGGTCGCCACATACTACTACTCGAGCTTGCAGGGTCTGGCCTACCTCGAGCCGGATCTGATACTCCCCGGCGCGCTGCAGCGCTTCTATCCCAGTCTCCAGGGCCTCGTAGAGGTCCACCGTACCACCTCGAGTCTCTGTGGCCTGCAGATGGTCGCTCACATCATGTCCAAGCAAAAGGGATTCCGGTGCCACATCACCGCCCTGCTGGCGCTCGCCCTTCCCGGGATCGACGCGAACGACCTTGGGAAGACGCAGTACACGCTGAACTTGATCGAAAGCATCGCGTACAGCATACCGTTTGTATCGCTCATCAAGGAGGACGAAGACATCCACGATACCACCCTTGCCATGGGCTGGGTTCAGGGCGAGATGGAGCGCATGGAGCGCGAGGGCCAGGACATCAAGATCAACTACAGAGAAGAGATAACAGACGAGGACGAGGCCAAGATATTACGGTCGTCCACGGCGGGCCTAGGCGAGTTCGTCCTAGCTTTGCTCGGCAAGGTCTTCACTCTCCTGGAGAACCTGCCCGACTCGTCCCTCCGTTCCGGATCGCCGGAAGAGAGCGTGATTAACACCCTTCCAGCGGCGATGACGCCGCTCTTTGCCTCGCTCTCGCCAGAGCTATTTGATCTGGCCCTGGAGAAGCTCGTTTCCTTTGTCTCCTCGCACGTCGTTCACCAAGCGAGGGATGCCATGGCTTGGATCTGCAACGCAATTTGCAAAGTGAACCCAGAGAAGGCCCTTAAGAAGTTCATTCCGATGCTGACCGTCAGCATCCGTAACGAAATCGACTACAACAACGCTGCGTCGGATCGCAGCAGCGGGACCGAGGTCCTCCCAAGGGACCGCGCCCTTGTCTGGCATGTCAGCATGCTAAGCATGTGTGTTGTCCATGTCGGCTCCGAGGTCCTCAAGTACAAGGAGGAGCTGTTTAGCATTGCCCAGTACATGCAGGAGAAGTGCCGCGGCCTCCCTACCATCCACACGTCCAATTATATCCACCACCTGCTCCTCAACTTGACGCATACCTACCCGATCGACAGCGCTCTCTTTGAGCCCGGAATCCTCCAGCGCGGCCTTGATATCGACGACTGGGGTCGCACCACTCCCGCCTCAGAGTTGACGATTAAGTGGCACCGTCCTGCGCCCAGCGAGGTCACATTCGCCGTCGAGGTGTTTGAGAGCCAGGCTCGCGGCGCTGCCGAGAGGCTTGAGAAGCTCATGAGCGATGACCCGCCGGTGAGCAGAGCGGGTAAGAACAAGGAGTGGTCCGACGAGCTTTCTAGAAGCCTAACCGCCCTCCGCCTCGTCATCTCGGGCGTCTCTGCTCTCTTTGACCCCCGATGTGCCTCAGGCGAGGTCAACGGACGCCAGGCCAACGGAGACAGTCTCGTCGACGCCGAGGGTGACGCTATGATGCAGGAGGACGATGACCCCCTAGCAGAAGTAGCGGACGACGAGGAGCTCGAGCGCCAGTTCCGCTACCCAGCTGGATATCTGCTCAGCCCCAAGGACCCGATCTACACCCGCATCCACAATCTCCGCGAGGATATCGGCCGTCTTCTATCTCGGACCCACGGCTTCTTGAATTCGAACCAGCAGGACGACGTGGCTTGCTTCACGTCGCTCTACGCTACGTATCGGACCTGGATAACGGATGTCGGTATCGAGCGTTCGGCACATCCACTGGAGCGCTTGGTCCGGCTGTACAAGCAGGACATTGCCCCCTTCAAGATCAGCGGTCTTCGCAAGAACTATCCCCGTCCGCTCCTCGTCAAGCGTGCTGATGCGTACCACCTCCAGCGCGTGAAGTACAACGCATCGTACCGCAAGAAGAGCGACCTAGACAAGAAACTCTTGCTTGACTTGGCAGAATCGTGCACGTCTTCATATACCGACGTCCGCCGCGTCGCCCAGGGAGCCCAGGACTCATCGCTGAAGGCACTCATCGGAGGTAGGCCACTGGTGATCCCGGTCATCCTAGACAGGTTCCGGGAAGCGCTAGACAATGCCGACCATGACAAGATCAAGGGTGCGATCTACACGCTAGTGTTTACGCCCCTTCTCAAGACATTGACACGGGACTGGCGGTTCGCGCCGAAGCTGATGGAACTCTACATCGATGCGTCGAAGGTCGACAAGGCGTCCATCCAGCAGCTGTGCTCCACGGCCCTCTACCAGCTCATCGAGTTTGGTAGACCCATCGACCGTATGATAGTCAGTAACCCCAAGCTGATCGAAACCATCAGGCCCTCGGATGACTGCACCGACTCCGTCGCGAGGAGACACCAGTTCATCAAGGAGAGGCGGGTGAGGGTCGAGGAGAAGAAACGAACGCTCGGCCTCGAGATGACCAAGAAGGCAGCGACAGAGCACTGGAAGCTCGCCAACCGTTGCGCAATTTTTGCGACCAACATGTGCCTCCGCTTTGATACGCTTGCCGCCCCGGAGCTCGTCGAGCTGGCCGTCAAAGGCAGCAATGATCCGCACCCCAGCTTGCGGGCCAACTTCCTCATGGCATTCACCAACATCCTGGTCGCCATCGATACCCGCGCTCTCTATGACCATGACCACCTGAACTACCTCCTGGACAACCACAAAGACCAGAATCAGTTCGAAGTGCATGTCCCAGAGAACGACCCACACTTTACCGAGAAGTTCCTAGCCGAGTTTGAGAACTACGACAACCCCGAATACTTCGTCGATATCGACTACCCCGGATGGCTCGTGTGGGGCAAGAAGTTCAAGGCCTGGCGTGCCCAGCCGTCGCGGTTCAACAACTACGACGCAACCGAAACGGCCGCCCGGGAGCACATCGGAAAGCTCATCACCAGGGACTGGCTGAAGACGTTCTTTGATTTCCTGAAACAGGAGCCGAGGGATGTCAGCGCCGACAGATTCCGGATGCAAAACGTGGTCTTGCTCATGCACGTGTTCGATTTGATGTACTACGAGCATACCGTAGTCACGTTCGAGGACGTGGTCGAGCTTGTCAAAGACGTCTATGGAGATGGAAGCGACAAGCATCAGCACCGTGCCACGTCGGAGATCCTCGGCGCTCTCCTGTCCGGCACCTCGGACGATCCCCGCGAGAGCCGAGACAAGGTATGGGGCTTCGCTTCACCCTTGATGCTTAGCATCATGGCGGATAACCTCACGCCGGACAATCTTCAGTACTGGATGACGTGTCTGCACCTGATCATCGACGCTAAGGACCCGAGGAGATCGAAGGAGCTGATGAAGAATCTGGGTGCCTTCCGGTTGGATATGAACTCGAACGCCGCCTTTAAGGAATCATCCAAGGTGCAGCTGCTCGAGTTCCTGATTAGCGATGGAGGCTGGCACTTCCGTGGCGAAGGGCCGATCCTGAAGGACTTCCTGAACCATATCGACCATCCGTACAAGTCGGTCCGCGAGTCTATCGGCCGCGTGATCGCGACCATCTACCGGACCCGGTACCACGAGTCGTTTCCCAATGTCTCGACCCTGCTGGAGCGGAACAAAGCGGAGTCGCCCATCGGCATCCGGCCATACCAGCCCGATGAGGAGTTCAAGGCTACCGTCAACGGAATTCTGGACCAGTTGGAGAAGTGGAGGCATGAACGGACTCCCGGCCAGCAAACACCGTCTAGCTATACATCGGGCTCCAAGACGGTGCTGATGTGGCTTGACAGCATGCTGTCTTCGCAGGAATGCACGCAGCTGGTGCCTTTCTTCCATGGACCCCTGATCGACCAGCTCCTGCACATGATGGATATCAAGGAGGACCCGGAGCTCATGAGGCTCGCTTACCACGTCTACCGCCACCTTCCAAACATCCCCTACCGCACCGGCGAGGAGGAGGCCTTCATCGCGGCTCTAGTCCGCATCGGAAAGAGCGCGACGATGTGGCACCAGCGGCTAAGGGCTCTCATCAACATGCAGGTGCTCTACTTCCGCCGCCTGTTTGTCACGCCGCCCGCTCAGCGGCAGATTCTCTTCGACGCCGTGGGCGACATGCTGGGCGACCCTCAGCTCGAGGTTCGGGAGTGCGCCAAGAGCACCCTCGCAGGCATGATCCGCTGCTCCCCGGCGACCATCCGCAACCCCATCATCCAGCAGCTCAAGGACCGATTCGAGACGCAGCTAAAGCTGAACCCAATGCCTAAGAAGAAGATCCCGGGAACCGATACTCCAGTCAACGTGCAGAAGCAGATCGTCAACAGACACGCCGCAGTGCTCGGACTGGGTGCCCTGATTGAGGCGTTCCCGTACGCCACGCCACCGCCCAGCTGGATGCCCGAAGTCCTTGCGCACTTGGCGACCCGGGCCGCGAGTGACCGTGGCGTGGTCGGGAGGGCAACCAAGGCGGTCCTGTCTGAGTTCAAGAAGACCAGGCAGGATAGCTGGGCAGTGGACCAAAAAGTAAGTAGACTTGAGAAACCCCCCTGTACTCAATGACCACCATACTAACTGTCTGCGCAGTATTTCACTGCAGAGCAACTGGAAGATCTCGAGGGAGTGCTCTGGAAGAGCTACTTTGCTTGAGAGGGCAGCCAGCGCTGCACGATATCTCACGTACGCCAGCACACGGCCAGGATATAGTGGGTAGAAGTGGAGGACAGGCATCCAGGACCCTGAGTCTTTTGCTGCTGAAGCCGCTCCTAGGCTTCTCTGCATGCTGTCTATCAGCTTGGTCGCACATTCCGTTGCTCGTCACTGAAGCATCACAATGCGAAAGGAGTGGTAAAGAGGCTTTTCGCGCCTATGTATATGTATAATACGCACAGATGGCTAGTAACTCATGGTTATGGCTGTAAAGATTAGAGAACTTTTTACCTTGCTAGATTACAAGAACCTAGCTCCCCTCAAGTGCGATGCTGTGCTTGCGCTCCCCTTGTAGCATCCGGGCAAACAACCTAAGGATCGTAGCCCACGTCTCCAGTCCCAGGCAAATGCACCACTATGCCCACGTTGGGAGCCAGTTTGCCCCCGCATAAATCACTCCAGGCGCCTTCGATCCCTTGCGGCCCTCGCACTTCTCGTAGTGACTTCACAGTGACGTCCCCAAAGCCCCCTTCCTGGTAGCACCGCATCCATGCCTCGTCCATCCGAGAGATGAACTCGGCCGGATCCTCGACCTCCAGGATTCGGTCCAGCAACGCGCTGGTGTTCAGCTGCACCTTCTCCAGCGTCTTCGCCTTCGCGGCGCGTGCTTGGAGCTCCTCGCCTGTGTAGACCTTCGCCTCCGAGCCGACCGCTATGATGGTTGTGGAAGCCGCCACCCCCGATATGGCCGACAGCAGGGAGTCCATGGCGGCGTCCGAAGCGCCAAAGTCCATTATCACAATGTGGGAGGGCCGGAAGCTCGAAACCCACTCTCCAACGCTCGCATCGTGGTACTTTGCGCTCTTGGTGGGCAGCTTGCTGTCCTTATACGTGCCTAGGCGTTCCGGCGCCGACGTCAGCTGGAGCAGCCCCAGAGGCCCGGAAGCCTCTACGTCGCGGTCGCGCGCGAGCTCCCACGCCAGGCCCCGGCCCGTCTTGCTCGAGGCGGAGAGGCTGACGACGACGGCCGATCGCAGGTCGGCGTCCTCGGCAGTCCAGGGACCGCCCGTCCCAAGAGGGTGCAGGGCAAGGCGGGAGAACACGCCGTGGTGCAAGACGTACGACCCCCGCCAGAGGAACAGAGCCTTCATAGCCATAAGCTCCCGGCTCTCGGCTGCCGCCTCGCTGTACTGGTTGTACATGGTCATGAGCTGGCTCCGATGCGGGCTCGTCTCCTCCCAGGAGCCCGCGGGCGCCGTCGGGCGCAGCTGGAGATCGACCGCGTGCGACGCGGTGGGCCAGAAGCCCCAGAGGAGCGACCCGGGCTTGATGGCGTCCACGGTGCTCTCGGCGACAACGCCGTACCCCCACGCCGGCACGATGCCCCATTCCTGGGCGTCGTTGTACGGCGCCGGGAGCGTGCCTGGCACGGGGAAGGCGTCCCACCAGTGGAGCATGGTGCCCCCGCGCGCATAGCTGAGGTTGTTCGAGGACAGGGAGATCAGGCGTGGGCGGACGCGCACCGACGATGGCGGGAGGGGCGGGGGCGGCGGCGCGTCTCTGCCGAGGGGCTGGACCGCGTGCTCGGCAATGTTGCGCTTCGAGACGACGTGCACTAGGTCCGTCATCTTACTGCTCGGAAACGGTCACGGGACGGCGTCCTCGGTCTGCTGGACCGGAGAGAGAGAGGCCCTGGGACCTTTAGCATAATAAGTTCCGCGTATGTCTCTTCTCCCCGATCGGAGATAAGGAATTACAAATGTCGGAGGGTTTGACACTGCCGAGTGCACTCTATAGTTGAAGCACAGAGGCGGCGGTGGAAGCCGGGGTACGACGGCGTAGGGATTGCCATTGGAAGCTCACCACTTCGCGGATCTTGGCGGGCCCTCATGTTCCCAGCTTGTCCAATCGAGATGCGTCCATCGCCTGACTAGGCTCGCATGCATTCCCTGTACCGCGGCGAGAGTTGGCGGATGAGACGCTAGTGGGAGTGAGACCAATTGACCGATTGACTCACCATCACTAGCCCCGCCGCATAAGCGCAGGTATAGTCAGTTGCTTCTACCAATGTTGGACAATCGGTGGTTGAAATCATCCGTTGCCCATCCGCTCCGATCTACGACAACATGGCGTGACGTATAGCAACATCTTACTGCTGATGGGAACACGTGCCCGCTCTCCTCTTGACGAGCGCGGTTGGTCGACAGTAGACACTAGAAACCCCATTTGGCTCGAATCCGAGCTTACAACTCTAGGGCGTGATGTCTTGAGAGATATACGCGAAGACTGGGGAACAATGAAGCACGTCCACGTCTGTTGGATAGTAAAGATATTCTCCCGAAGCACGCTAAATAGCCTCCAACTTGTTTGGTATTTGAATAGGCTAGTTCAAGTATGCCTGATTGATAGGACCTTCAACCCCCAACCCCCCC
>MU270140.1:0-82147 GCA_021432635.1 Thozetella sp. PMI_491
GTTCCCGTACGTCGGCAGCGAAGACATTGTAAGGAGTGGGGAAGATAGAGGAGCCGTCCATGACCTGGAGCAGCGTCGGGTTGGCCCAGTCAAGAACCAGACTGCTGGTGTTGATGGTCCACTGGAAGTAGGCGTTGGCAGTGGTGAAGCTGACCAGCTCATCTGTGACCTGCTCGATGTTGCCGACGTTGAGAGGCAGGTAAGGGACCAGGCTGGCGTAAGGCTCGTCCGCGCAGCTGTTGGCATCGGTGACGCTGCTGGTGCTCGTAGGCTCATCAGTGCTGGTGCTGTCGTAGCGCACGATGCCCGTGATGTTGGCTGCGTTGCCGTTGCCGGCGCAGTTGGTGTTCCAACCTCCACGTAGCCAGTAGTCTCCGGGAGTAGCGTTGGCCTCGACAATGACGTCGTAGCGCTGGCCGATGCTGACGAGGACGTTGTCAGTGGTGTAGGGCACCAGAGGGACAAGGTCGTTGCCAATGACGGTCAGAGTGTGGCCGTCGATGCTGAACTGGAAGTGACCGTCGATGGCGTTGTTAATAAGGCGCAGGAGGTACTTCTTGCCGCTCTCGAAGACGGTCTCGAACTTGGCACCTCCACCATTGTACGTGTTGGTACCGTTAATCAGACCGTTTTGTAGCGTGGGCGGGGCACCGGTCCGGGCCTTGGTAGCCCATCCCTCGAAAGCAGTCGAGTGGCCCCAGTCAGAGAGGAACAAGACACCAAGATCCTCGTCGTAGTTGGCGGTGGCAGGGCCGTTGAGGATCATCCCGCCGTACAGACCATCGCCATACTGCAGGGTGAAGTGGCTGTGGTACCAGGTGCTTCCGTACTGCTCGACCTTGAACTGATAGGTCATGGAGGTACCGGGAGCGATGGGGCATTGGGTGACACCTGGCACTCCGTCGAACTCAGTGCTGTTGGACTGGCGGATACCGTGCCAGTGGATGCTGGTACCGTTCGTGATCATGTTGTTGGTCACATGGATCACCAGGTTGTCGCCCCAGTCAGCGATGATGGTTGGACCGGGGACAGTGCCGTTGAAGGTCATGCATGGCCTGGAGACGCCATCAGGAGCGCAGTCGGCCTCCTCGACCGAGAGCCAGTACTCCCTGGTGACACCGGTGTCGGGAACCTCTTCATACCAGTTGGTATCGATCGAGTAGTCGCCCCAGCAGTCCCGAGACGTCGCCGTGTTGTCACAAGACGCGCGGGGCTTGACAGGGCGGGCGTCACGCTGAACGGCGCGGTCCATGGGGATGGACAGGGCGGAAGCACCCGCCGCGAGGGCAAGGAGCTGAGTGAGTGTGGTCTTCATGGTGAAGTGTTAAAGAGAGTAAGAGAAGAACCGCCTTTGGGTTGTCTCGGGATGCTGTTGAGAGGGGTGAGGAACAACACCAGAAGCATGGACATGACGGCCATATTTATATCATGATCAAACAACAGAGATCTCCAACTCTTGTCCAGGTATCCATGCTGTACACAGCCCGAACTGGCTCGACGTCTGTCCGAAAAGAGAACTCGATGCCCGGACTGTTCGGCCCCCTGAGTGCCTCCCCCTCAACACCACACTCGTGATGCACCATGTGGCACCGCATAGCGCTATCGACTTGCGACGCGTCACCCAGTACCATGTCGAGCGGCATCCTTAGCGCCATGCTCTCATAGCTCGGCTTCGCGGCCATGCACGAGCAGGCCTCATAGCGCTTGTCGCTATATTGTAAGGGGGTGAAGACGACGTATACGGAGAGGGTGTAATGTCCGTGCTGCCCATGCTGCGGCTGTCCCCGTGGCCTGTAAAGTGATATCTCACCGTAAGCCCCGGGCGGCGAGGTAGCAATAGTCCGGACAACCTAGTTGGACGGCCTTGATAGTGGATCTATAACACCTTTTCAAACAGCGGTCGGGCCAGGCACGATGGAGACGAGGGGTCCAGATGGGGTTGACGGTCCACGCTGCCCTCACATACATCAGGTGCGCGATGGTACTGTGCCGTATGGACAGCACAGCTACTGCCCCAGTATGCCAAGCTTTGTTATTTGAGATAAGGACAGGGTCTTGTGGATCAAGAAGCAAACACGAGCAAGACAAGCTTCACCAGGAGCAAGGAAGAGGCCGGATGTTAGGTTGCGGCGCCCGAAGTGGAATCCCGTCTTGGAGAGTGAGCCGCAGAGCTAAAATCAACGATACTACCCAGCTGCTAAACACTGTGAAAGTCTCTACCGAGCCTTACTAGCATCAAGAAGACCCTTGACCAGGGCTTGTGCTTCGCTGACGACGACGATCCCTTCCTGGCTAGGACTTCACAATGCCGCGGGGGGGGGGCCGTGTGCCTTGTTAGGGATCCAATAGTTTGGCGGGCGCTTTCCTATGCTTACCATGGTACGTCTCCCTACTTCGTAGGCCCTAGGCCAGGAACCCCTCGCAATCTAGAAGGGCGCTAGCCCCCGTCCCCCTCCATCGGCCGCCCGAGCTTAGACTTAAACGGGTTTTGGACTTAAACGGCTCTTAATGGCTCTTGAGGTGGGGGGTGGAGGAGGCGGTTACGCTACTGCCGACTAGGAAGCGGCCTTGGCTTCGATTGGTGTATCGATCCCGGGGGGGTGCCAACGGAGCCGCCGCGGGTGGCATCGCATCGCATGGCCCGCTAGGATCCCCGGAGGCGAGAGCGAGCGGCCGGGGACCTTTTGCAGCCAGCATGCAAGCCTCGCGCCGCACCCGGCCCAGAGTCGCTGGTTGTTGTCGGCGAGCCAGCCGACGGTGGCGACGACCAATCCTACGTTTGCTTCCCTTCTAGTCTATCTTGATATCTTGAACCGGAGTGCTAGCACATGGCCGGCAGCTACCAAGCCGGCGCAATGGGTATACAATTGGTAATGGAACCGAGAGCACAGGTGCCGAGCGAATCACCAGGCTCAGCAACCCGCCTTTGGAGCATGCAAGATACTGCATGCACGACGGTCCAATACTCGTATCAGAGTTCAGCATCTGACCCCCCGCTCGCCCTCTACGTCCCGAGATGCCCGGACGGCCGCATCTATACCCCGATGACAGAGCGCGGGTGTGCAGAAGAGAAATGAGAGAAGAGGCGGAGTATGTAGTAAGTTTCAGGCCAGACGGAGACGCACGAGGCCCGCCGTCCGTGTGCGTGTACGTGATATTCGCCGGGGGGGATGCTATGCAGTCGTAGACGTGCGCGAGAGGCCTCTCTGTCGATGACCCTCTCGTGAGCACGAGCTCGAAGCCTTCTACGGAGGTTGGCCAAATGCCGCGCCCCTGCTCGGATCCTAGACGCTTAGCCCAATGACTAGCAGCTTATTTCCGTGTTCGCAAAGACCCCCATGCAAGGTTCGCGGGATGCCATCGAAAGCGTGTAAAAAAATTCCCCGATGGTCAGGGGTGTCCAGTCTTGACGCGTCAGCTTGGTTTGCCAAGACATCGTTTGTAGGTTCCCCCCACTGGAACTTTAGGATGGAACTCCAGTTCTCCAAGCGCTCGAGCATAGCGGATAAGATTGCCCAGTCGTATCAACTCTGTATACGAGTTTTTGTCTGTCAAGACGACGAAAAAGCTCCTGATTTTCAGTACGACATCCGAAATAGGTAACAGCAGGGTAACAGCCGAGCGTGGTGGTGAAAGATACTCCAGCGCGTGGCGGCACGGCGCGGGCGGCAGTTGTGCGGGCGTGGTTCGGATTACCGAGCAAGCCTACCTACCTACATACATGGCACTACCACGCTGCAAAACACAGGGGTATTCGACCCCTGCCCAAAAAAAAAAACCATAGCGGAGAAGGGTGGGCCAGAAACATGCACAATGACAGTCTGTATATTGCTACCGCTATCCACATGGATGCCGTCTCCGGGATAGGCTAACTGGTTTGGCCAGCCTCCGTTTCCCCTTTTCTTGGCTTTTTCGCCATGAGACGGCACGAGATACCTTATGCTTATCGACTGGCCATCGGGAGCCGAGATTGGGGCATGAGCCAAATCCTGTTACTCTGTGACGCATACGCAATCCCTAATTCCACAGCAACAAATTATTGCTCCTTTGTTGTTATTCCCGCCCCTTTTGTGCGTAAGCTGCAGCCTACTAGAGCCCATTGCGCGGCAACCACCTGAAAGCAGCGCTTAATCCGTTGTGACCGAGATTCTATCTCTTGCTCTGCTCGGTACGCTTCTACCCAACGAGGACGGGGAAGAGTGTGCACGAGGCACGGAATACCCTATGGTCAGCCCCAGGGCAAATCCCCTCTCCGCCCCCCCTCCCCCTTTCGCCCCCGGTACCCGGCCGCTCTCCGCACAAGACCAAACCACTGAAGTGGGTGTATCGCTGTCTTTCGTTACCGACTCCGGCCAAAGTCCCGCCTCGATCCATGCAAGGTACGCGCGGTGGCCCGAGATTAAGGTAGACATCCGAACAGAAACAGCCAACGTGCTGCAGCAGTTCGTGAGCGCACTTCACCTCTGTCCCCGAACTCCGGATAACATGGGAAACGGGACTGCCCGCGCCCCGAAAACCCGAGTCTGCGAGAATTCCCACATCTGTCCTCGCACATCGCACTCGCTTCTGGCCGGCCCATAGCTTGGCATCTTGTTCGTCAATAGCATTACGGCCCTAACCCAGGTACGTAGGGTACTCTGCCAGGTTCTTCGGTCTTACGCTTAGCTGCGAGGGTGGCGGACATGGGGCTGGGCTGCAGCGTTGCCCAGTTTAGAAGACTCTAAATTCAATATCTGATGCACCTGGCCCCTGCATATCCAAAATCAGAAGCCCCAACCGCGGAACAGATGGAGCCTCGTCAAGATCGATGGTGTTGCCTCTAGTGCATCGGATTGTGGGCGTGACAGCCCGAAACTAGGCGAGGCTCCTGAGCACCAGTCACTGGCTCGTCATATATTGGGCAGTGGGTGTTGCATATGCTGAACGGAAACCGCAAAAGGCGTCGTAGACGAGCCTCACAGACTAGTGGTTTCATGCAGCTTACCGCATCACCTGTGCGTGTGCTGCAGACGAGCCGTCCCAATCATCAACACCTGATACCGTCCCGGCGCCTCGCAAAACTTACTGAAGATTAAAGGATTGTGCCACCGGAGCTCCCTGCGATGGAAAAGTCATTCATGTCCCCGCCAGTCGTGCCCGGGTCGTCGGCTATTTTGTGACGCCCGACTCCGAGGGAGGCCTTGGTACTTCGTAATCTTTCCTTGGTCATCAAAGTTTTCCAAGGAGCATTGGACAAGATGCAGTAAGCGCATCCGATTTCAAGCCCCATGTATTTGCCTCGGAAGTATCGGAGATTCGGGCTTTCGTAACCTACCAACATGTGTAGCCAAGACATCCGTTCTGTAATCAATCGTAGGGGTCTCGAGGGGTGGAAGAGAAGGCTAGTTACGAACGAGTGCATAACGCAAAGTTACGGCTTGCCAAGCTTGGTTAAGCTTTTTGGTCTCCCCAGGTCCGCAACGCCTCTCTCTTGGGATTGAAGGGTTTAGTACTTGGCAATCCATTGGACGTGAGGAAATTCATGGTGGAAAATGGGACTGAGGGATGAATCCAAGGGACGGATATCCAGAAAGGCGGCAGAAGTTAAATCAACTTAAGCTTTCGTTATTCTATGCGGATCTACTGCTAACCTATAATATCAGCCGCAACAGCGACCAGGCTGGCGCAGATCCGGGAAAATCAATGCGTCGATCAAATATGAAATGCGGCGCCGGATTGGACGCAGTCACAGTTGTGCGGGAAGCAATATTAATGGGTGGGCTTGGGGAGGAGAATAGGGCCTTTTTTCTCTTCGGAATAGAACTGCGGCTCAGCCCATGGCGAATCAACAGCTTAAGACGGCATGATTCACTCTCTACAGTTTCAGGACAGCATTTGGGGGCCGCATTCGTTTGTCTCATCCTAACCTTAAGCTTCACATTTGCCATTCCGCTCTGAAGTTGTCGTGACGAATGCCATCTTAAGTACACCTACTCCACACATTATTACATGGGATCGAAGCCTGGAAACACTAACCATGGGTTGTACGGCTCGGTGATGCATAGGCCCAGGACTCCATGGATGGTTTCGTTGGGTAGAGTCCGGGGGACTGAAGAAGTTGCCAATTTTTTTTTTCTCTTCTTCCTCTTCCTCCCTTATACTCGTGCATGCATCGGCCAAATTTGGAAAGGGACGGATAGTGGGGGCGGACCACTATTCACCAAAGGCCGGCTGCATGCGACGGTACCCGGTACCTGGCTCTTTTGGGCGCTATAGAATAAGGCACCTATCAGCCCCACCATCACTGGCAACTGGATGACCAAGAAATGGAGCATGGGGCAGCAACCATTAAATCCTTATCGCTAGTTACCAAATTAATCTTTTCCTTTACACCAATACCTCTTTCTCTCCTCAGAGCAATCCCCCCCCTTCCGCCCTCTTGTTTTTTTCTCCTTCCTTTCCGAAAGACGTTGAAACGCGTCATAGATAAACAAACTCCGCAAGAAATGTTACAGTATTCTCGAATAGTCCAGCATGTGTATTGTAAAGTCGTATCTCTCTGTACCTAGATAACCAGGTTTATGCTAGGTCATCGTGGCCACGATCGCATAAGTTTTAACAAATTTATGAGGTCTCCTCTGTAGCTGATGAAGTAAGGCTCTATTACATATTGTTAGCTGACCGCCTTGAGGGATTATTTCTACATATTTTCAAGCATCTTGTACATGTTCTCGTCCTGAACCTCTGCGGGGCTTTATGGGTCAACTTCTCTTATATCTAGCGATTTGCTCCGCGACGTCTAGGGCACACGCGAGCTTCCTAGCCTTTGGGAGAAAGAGTTTTAGTCGTCTTCTTCCTTCCTGAAATTATACCCGTGCATTACGCTATGAGAGTATGATGTTCACTTCGGGAACCAGATGGATATCGAATCTACCGTAGACATCACCTTGAATCTCCTGGGCGAGACTTAATATATCTGATCCGTTACTTCCATAGTTCACCAAGACCAGAGCGTGCTTCTGATAGACCGCGGCAGCTCCCCTTCTCTTCCCTTTCCAGCCACACTCTTCGATCAGGCGCGCGGCAGAAATTGACACCATGTTGCCAACCGCGTGAGAAGCAGCCAGAAGACAAGGGTGCTCTGTGACCAGCTTATGGAACGTCGTGTTGGCGACTAATGGATTCTTGAAGAAGCTCCCTGCGTTTCCAACCATCGCGGGGTCGGGCAGTTTGCTCCTGCGGATGCTGCACACAGCCTCGCTGACGGAGCGTATTGTAGGTTCAAGTCCCCTGGCGTTAAGAGTTTGACGTATCGCAGGATAGCTGTCGTTCGGTTGGTAATGATGTGCCTTTTTCAAGCGCATTGTCACGGCGGTGATGAACGGCTTCTCGGCATCCTGAAGAGTCGAGAATATACTCTGTCGGTGGGCGAATTTGCACTCCTTGTTTGTGTATATGTGCTTTATCCCCGTTGGGAGATCAATGGCCTCTAGCTCTTGAATGATGTCGCTGACCTGAGCTCCATATGCGCCGACATTCTGGACCGGGGTCGCACCAACAGTGCCTGGGATAAGTGCCAAATTTTCCACTCCACCTAAGTCGTGGTCAATGCAGTACGTCGTAACGTCCTTCCAGGGGACACCGCTGCCGATCCTCAGAATAACATTCACGGCATCCTCCGTCACGACCTGCATGCCGAGAACTTCATTCTTGAGGATGATGCCATTGAAGAAGGGCTCTGCGAAAAGCACGTTGCTACCCCCGCCTAGGATCAACCGTTTTTGGCCATCTAGGAGGCCACATTTGACTAGCATGTGAAGATCGTCTTCGCTCTGTATTCGTACGAGTGCTTTAGCTATGGAGCTAACAGAGAAGGTATTGTAGGGGCGTAATTCGACGCTCCACTCTATGTGGAGGGTGCTTGGCATGGCGAGTGTCAATGAAAGCTGAGGTTACAGAATACGCACATATTCGATAGAGAGCTTGGGGAATTAGAAGGATAGGGCGATAAAGAAAGAGACATAGACCTCATAATGCGAAACCTAGGCAATGGCCGGACGGCAATTCTCGGCCACACTACATGGCTTAGCTTCCCTTTAGACGAGGCATGGCGCAGATTCTCAGACATCGTATTCGCTGGTGGTGCTTTGGCCACCACTGAAACCCAATATCAATAGAACATGTTCCACCACCTGTCTGTTAGAACAGCCAGTCGTGCGCTACATGATTTTGTACACTAGGTAAGGTGGTACAGGTTCTGTCTTTGTGTGTCAGTTGAATAGCTAAGGAGCGGCAAGTATTGGCTACACTTCGGCTTCGCGAGCTCGGTTGCACATTGAGCTGTTGTCTTGGAATAGACTTTGCGTGGGAAACCTAACCGGGATGCTAGAGCACGCAAAAGACACGTTGCGTCGCGACACAGCTGTCACAAAAAGCAACATCATACACTGTCAAATTAGGCGTCGCAGCTATGCCAAGAAGTCCTTTCGTCTACCACCTCGCCTTTATTCTATCTAGTAAATATGTTTAAATGCTTTTCTACGTTCCGATGAACTCTGGGTTATTCCCAACCCTCATGCTTGGCCGCGCTAGTTTTCGGCTTAGACACGCCTTCAAACATGTCGACACTGTCACTTGCCCGGTGCTCCCAGATCCAACCCCCCCTAGAAAGCACGCCGCACTCGTCCCTGAAGGAGAAAGAGGCTGTAGACGCGAATGAGGGTGCGGCTTCAGCTCCGGCTTTGCTAATCGAGGGTGGCCGAATCTTGACCGGCCATGTTCGCGTCTCCGGCTCCAAGAACGCTTCACTTCCTATTATGGTAGCATCGTTGCTCGGGGAAGGTCAAAGTGTGCTCACCAACGTCCCCGAATTGTCCGACACCCGCACGCTATGCGCGATCCTCCAATCACTCGGCGCAGCAGCCTCCTTGGACCGGGGGATGTTTTGCTGCGAGCCTGGCTCGGGGGTGCTACAGGAGCCTCCTGGATGTCTAACGAACAAGATACGGGCCTCCATTCTCCTACTAGGACCTCTAGTTGCTAGGCATGGCTATGCGAGGCTCCCTCTGCCTGGCGGTTGTGCGATTGGCCCTCGGCCTATCAGCCTGCACCTTGAAGGCCTGAAGGCACTTGGAGCAGAGATCCATTTTGAAGGAGGAGATGTGCATGCCAAGGCGCCCCGGGGTTTGCACGGCGCCCAGGTTATGCTCGACGTGCCCAGTGTTGGTGCAACACAGACCATCATGATGGCGGCTTCCCGAGCGACGGGCATCACCGAACTTCACAATGCAGCCAAGGAACCAGAAGTGGTAGAACTTGCTAGAGTGCTTGCCTCGATGGGCACAGAAATCTCTGGGGCAGGAACTCATACAATCGTGATTCGAGGGCGCCGTAGCCTGCGACCATACCGACACCGCGTGGAGCCCGACCGGATAGAGTGCGGCTCCTGGATGATTGCGGGTGCCTTGGCAGGCGGCCCGCTGCTCATCGACGGGTTCATTCCCGAGCATCACGCTAGCCTGCTCGCCGTGCTTCGCGCAGTCGGGGTACACTTCGACCGGCTCAGCAATCATGCCGTGCAAGTATACCGGTGCCAGCATCCCAAGGCAGCGAACGTGGAAACGGGGCCATTCCCTGCGTTCCCAACCGATCTGCAGGCTCCGCTTGGAGCGCTGCTGGCCGTGTCAGAGGGCACGTCGGTTGTGACCGAAACACTGTACGACAATCGCTTCCTCCATGTAGCGGAGCTGGTCCGTCTCGGGGCCTCCATCCGCGTTAGCTGCGGTCGCGCAACGATCGATGGGGTCCAAGGGCTATCCGGCTCGGTCGTGCAGGCCACCGATCTGCGGGCTGCAGCGTGTCTTGTGATTGCCGGTCTGGTTGCAGAGGGAGAGACGTTGGTGCAACACATCCACCACCTGGATCGCGGGTACGAGGCCATGGAGCAGAAGCTCGGTGCCATCGGCGGTTCGGTACATCGAATGCCGTCGAGCGGATAGGATCAGCTGGACAGGTCTAAATGCGGGGTTTTTTTTCCCTTTGTGCAATCGCAAGCGAGGCTGTCCTGTCCCGCGACAGGCCGCAGAGGCGGGGACCCCACCTACCCCAGATTGCAGATTGGAGAACAAAAAAACCTGGTTACCGGTTTTGGGTGTGTCAATATTTGAGCATCAGATGCCTCTGTCTTGCAGATTTTCAGGCTGTCTGGGTGTCAGGATACACCAGGCTCAAGTCCAAGTTCGTCCTTCCTTTTCTTTTTCTTTTTGCGGTCAGCAACGAAGGGAAGCAGAGGCGAGACTAGTTAGCTTTCTGTGGATGGACCCAATGTGTTTGGAGTGGCTATGACATAATACCTAACACGGGCGACGGAACGAGACTCCGTCGGGGCCTGGGCTGGGCTGGGCTGTGGGCTTCCAAGGAACAAGGGGTGCATGTGAAGGGTTGATCCTCCACCGCTGACGCCTGGCCCGCCTGGCCCGTCTGGCCCGCCCGACGCCGCCAAGTCGCCCCTTCAGTGGAATGGATGGCACGAGTTGCTGTGCTATTGGAGAACCCCGGATTGCCAGGCGAGCCAGGACGCCTCAAAGGAGGGGCAGGCGCTCCGAATGGGGGATGGATAGGCTCCTGACCCCCCCAAAGCCCCCAAAACTGGGGGGTTCACGCGCCATAAAAAGTGGAGCACACGGGGCGGTTGAAACCGAGGGGCAGCAGGGGCCACCAGAGCTCCTTTTTTGCGCCGCCTTCGCCTTCGCCTCGTCCGCCGAAATCTTACCCCGCTCCCTTGTTCTTCGTTCACGGCATCAATTCGGGCGGTCATAGAGTTCTGGGTTCCTGGGACGGTTCACAATGCGACAGAGCATACTTTTCTTCCTTTTGCAGGCCGCGCGCGAGGCGAGGGCGGCGGCGGCGGCGGACGCGGTGGGCAGGCTCCCCGCCCTCGGCTGGAACTCGTGGAACGCCTTCAACATCGACATCGACGAGAAAAAGGTCATCACGGCCGCCAAAAAGATTGTCGAGCTGGGTCTCAAGGTATTCCATGCGCCACGGGCTGTCCGGGGGCTAGACCGAGCTAACCGGCGGGCTCGCATAGGATGCCGGATACATCTATGTGAACATTGACGACGGGTGGTCCGTCAAGGAGGGACGGCACAAGAAGACCGGCCGTCTCGTGCCGGACCCCAAGAAGTTTCCCAGCGGCATCAATGGCACCACGGCCAAGGTCCATGCCTTGGGGCTCAAGTTTGGCATCTACAGCTCCGCGGGGACACACACCTGCGCCGGCTGGCCTGCCAGCTTGGAGCACGAGGAGATCGATGCCGAGACGTGGGCAGAATGGGGCGTTGACTGTGAGTGGCTTTGCGCCATAGCGTCGGCCGCATGATTGCTGACGGGCTTCTCAGATCTGAAATACGACAACTGCAACGTCCCCTACCACTGGCTCGACGAGTGCGACGCCTGCAGCCCGGATAGCGATGGCGGACCCGGGCCGTATCCTAACGGCACCTGCAAGGGACTGTATGTGATCGTGAAAGGCTGCGACTATGTTTCCGTGCGTGCGTGGCTGACTGCTCACAACCCATAGCGACGGCAATTGGTGCGAGGAGGACTACGACTACACCGAGAGCCGCACGGCCGAGCGGTTCAGGAGGATGCGCGACGCATTGCTGGCCCAAGATCGGCCCATCCTGTACTCTCTCTGCGAATGGGGCTTCCAGAAGGTAGAGACATGGGCCACCGACGTGGGCCAGTCCTGGCGAAGCAGCGGCGACATCTTCGGTAAGAAACAAACCCCAGGGCGCATCCCGCACAGGGGAGAGAAGATGGTGCTAATCATGGACCCGCAGAGAACTGGCCTCGCGTGATGGAGCTCCTGAACCGCAACTCGTTCAAGCTCAACTATGTCGACTTTTACTCGCGCAGCGACCCCGACATGCTGGAGGTCGGCAGCAAGCATCTCAACCTGTACGAGACGCGCAGCCACTTCGCGCTGTGGGCTGCCATGAAGGGCCCGCTGCTCATCGGCACCGACCTCGCCGTCATCAAGCCCGAGCACCTGGCCATCCTCAAGAACGAGGTGCTGCTGGCCTTCAACCAGGACCCCAAGATCGGCAAGCCGGCGATGCCGTACAAGTGGGGCACGAACCCAGACTGGACGTGGAACGCCTCGTTCCCGGCTGAGTACTGGTCGGGCGCCTTCAGCAACCCCAAGAGCGGCGCGGTCGACACGCTCGTGCTGGTGCTCAACAACTACCCGAAGAACGGGACCCGCGACGTGGTCTGGGCCGAGATCCCGCAGCTCAGCTCCGCGAAGGGGGCCACGTACGAGGTGACGGATGTCTGGACCGGCAAGTCTCTCGGCTGCTTCAAGGACCACATCTCGGTTTCCATCGAGAGCCACGACACGGCCGTCTTGGTCATCGCCGACCAGTGCGAGCCCAAGGATCTGTAGTTTGGATTATGCGCGAGGAAGAACTCGGGGTTAGAGATCGCGGGCTTGGTGGATCTGGGGCCGGTAGCACGATCGGGCCCTGCTGCTCGAAATGCGGTTGCACGGTGCACATATGTATGAGCGCAGCTCGCACCTGAGGGGATGCTACCCTATATATATATAGAAGCAAGGTCCATGGCGTGACAATTCCGAGCTAGGGTTCTACCGGATGCTGTGCTACATACCTATGCCTCGAGCTATGCTCGAATTGTACCGCTGCGCAATTCGTATGGGACTGCGTAGTTCTCCATCTCTCAATGGTGCTGTTCAGTTTTCGGCGAGACCCCGCTTCCAGTCTTATTCCGTAGTGCGGTGCAGTAGAGCTCGGGGGTGCTTTGTGTGGAGTTGATGTGAACATGTCCCTATATCCGCACTAATTAGCCTGCCTGCAGATATTGCCTTCACAGATCGTGGCTGACCCGTATCCCTGACTTTGTTTCCACCGCATCACAAAATCGAGATGCCAGAGTAGTTGTTGCTAATTATTTGCCATGGTGCTCGGCGAGGGTTGTGTTTGACGCATGACGCTCCTCGGACGAACGAGTCAAAAATTACGTACGAGAACCCGCTGTGCTAAGCAAAGTGAGGCTCCGCCCAATCGGTGGTCGCCCGGTGGGGGTGTGGCATGTTACTGTACTGTACCTCCGTAGACTTATGCTTATTTGCACCGAGCCGCGGGGCTTCCAGGGTACAGGCAGTACCTTAACCAGTAGCGCGGTTAGCGTATCGTGCCCGCAGCAGAGGAACCTGGTATTCTCGGAGTTGCAATTCCTCTTAGCGGCAACAAAGACATTCCCCGTTCTTGAGATGGGTATTTTTGGCTATGGAGGCTCGCTATACGGGGAGAAACGGCGTCCCAGCGCAAGTGCGGAAGCTCGGGTCTCTTCCCTAGTGACCCGCTAGCAGCTGTGTTCGGGACGGCGCTAGGCGGGGGCCCATTAAAAACGGCGAATCTAGCGGGAATCTCGGCTTGGAAACGTTAAATTTCATCTCCGGCAAGGTGCCGCCGCATAGGGGGACCCTGGGCTGGCCGCTCTTCTAGCATGTCGACCGGCGGAGGTCGCTCAAGGGCGGTGGGTAGGGGAGATAAGCTTGATAAGGCACTGCATATGGTATTGTACAGGCATGTAGTGGCTTTCAGCGCAGTACAGAGTACCTTACAAATAGGGGGGTGAAAAGGGGCCAGCCATGCACTCTTCGCAGCGCCTCATCACTAGAGTTGGCTTAATTAGTCGGGGCCGTGTCTTTATGGCAAAGCCCCTTTCCAAAGTTACACGAACCACAATTGGTGGAGAAGCAGCAAGCGCTCGCTGTGTGTCGCGAAAAGTACATATTTTACGCAATGCGACGTCTTGGCGCGTGGGCGATCGCGTACCCGCGTGCGTTTCGGCCGCCTCTGGTCCCCACCACCAAACATCTTTTTTTAATTACCTTACTTTGCACGGCCGGGAGCCTCCTCCCGGACCCGCGAGACAAGTCGATCCACGAGCGAGCGACGAGGCGATGGTCGTGCGAGGCAGCCGTGGAAAGTAAAGGGCGAGTGGGGACCAACTGGATTCCATCCTCGCTGCAGGCTCGCCAACAGGCCAGCGAGCGATGGAAAGAGATCGGGTAGATCATTGAAGGCTGCCTGGCTCGCGCCTGGTGAGAAGGATCGAGGCAGCGTCCCTGTTTCGCGAGACACTAGGCCCTAGGAAGAGAGGCCCCATCAAACGGGATCCATCTTACTGGTCTCACTGGCGGGCCCACCAGAGCTGCCAAGTGGCACTTCTCGGCCGCCGTTGGTTCATGCGTAATATTACGCGTGTCGCTCACTCAGAGAGAGCCTGTTTGCACCCAAAAGACCACCCCAGTTGTACCTCTGGACACGGGCCGGAAGAAAGGGGGCTTTTTTTTTTTCTCTCTCCCGCGAGCTGGAAAGCTTGTGACAGGCTGTAGCACGCTGCCGGCAAATGGCGCCAGGCGCTCTGCAATCTTACGATCCACGTCTACAGAGGTATGTACCTCATACATGGTACTGCAGTCACATCCACCTACGTAGTGCTACGGGAAGAAAGAGGCACAGCATTACAGCGTTTTGGGGCTGGGAGCTCGCGGCGATCCGTGTCGACCGCCCAACTTCTCCTTCCATTCTTTTCGAATTTCACCCTGTAATTTTTTAGCCCGAACGCCATCCGCATCGCCGGCGGCACCACGTCCTCGTCCTCCTGCTTCTGCTGCCCTAGGCCCGCGTGCCGCAAGCTGAATCTAGACGCTCGGCTGGCCCATCGCCCTCCGGAGACGTGTCATCGGTAGAGCGCCGCTCCTGCGAAGGGGGTAAAGACAGCGCAACCCTCCCGCGCACCAACCGTCGTTCGCGCGTCTCTCCCTGGCCGCGAGATCCATCGCCTCCCTGCCCCCGGAGAGTGCGCGACGGAGGACCAGGAAAAGCGGGCCTGCCTAATAGTCGAGAACCGCACCTCCAAGTCGACCACGGGGCTTTTTCAACCTCCCCAAGATGGCGTGGAATCGCACCTTCATGGTCTACTGCGGCGCCGCGCTGGCGCTGCTGCTCCTGCTCACCTGGTACTCGCGAGACTGGAGTCCCACCTACGGCACCCATACCGTCAACACAGACTACAACAACCCAGCGACAGTCCAGACGTCTTCCTCAAGCGCCAACTACGGCTCCCCTTCGGCCGAGACGCAACTGCAGAAGGTCCCTCAGAACGCCGCAGAAGCGACTACTGCAGCCGAGACAGCCCAGGCTATTGTGTAAGATTCCATCCCCCTGTGTCGACTGTCTCATCCCGTCTTCGCACTTCCTAGCATATATATGTCTACATTGCATTCCCTCCCCTCGCCTCGGACCTCGGTCACCCCCTCCTCGAACTCCATCCCGGCATTACCCCTCCAACCGCCCCAATACCAACTGACATGGCACTCCCAGATCATCCACCAGTGCCGCACGGCTCACTAGCAGCAGCGCGGCGCCTGCTGCTGCACAGCCGACTGCCTCGAGCCCGCCACAGCTGGAGACGCCCCAGGGTTCGCCGTCGGGCCTGGCGGTCCAGCTCGCTGCCCTGTTCCAGCCACTCAAGCTGGCCGTCGATGCCCCCGTTTGGACCGACTCTGACGGCGCCGAGTTTAAGATCACGCAGACCCCTACGTGGACTAAGCCGCTAGGCAAGCGCTTGTGTCTCATCGACATCGACACGCGCCCGCTGAACGGCACGAACGAGATCCTGGACAATGGCCACTTCAACTGGACCGAGCACGCCACGACCTCGGCTGGCATGTTGGGGCACTATCTCTATGGTGAGTAGTCGGTTTTGGGCGGTGCTGGCCCGAAAAGACGGGCGGGTGTCGAGACGGCGCGTTTTCTCGGCATCATGTACTGACCACCGGTTTTAGCGCAAATTCATGGCTACGACTACAAGTTCGTCCGTACGCGCAACTTCCCGGACCGCGCCTCGTACTGGACCAAGATCCCCGCGCTATCGGATACGCTCCGCGACTACGAGTTCGTCATCTCGATCGACGCCGACGCCCAGATCAACCACCCCGAGATCCCATTCGAGTGGCTCCTGAACCGGTGGAACGTCACCAAGGACACGGCGCTGACCATGACCATCGACCCGGACAAGGAGTTCAACTGGGACCCGTTCGGCCGGCCGATGAACAACGCAGGGCTCGTCATGGCGCACAACATCCCGCGCACGCACGAGATCCTCAAGGCCTGGGCGTCGTGCCCGGATGAGCCGCGTGAGGAGTTCAACCGCTGCTCGCGCTGGAAGAACCCCTGGCCGGCCGAGCAGGCCGCCTTCGGCGAGTACATCCGCTACATGTACAACGAGCCCAACGACCTGCGCGAGGTGCCGTGCGACGAGGCCAACGGCTACCCCGAGAGCGAGTCGAACTGCAGCGGCCGCTTCATCCACCATCTCTGGCTGGACAAGGGCAAGACCAAGGACGTCATCAACACGGGCTTCATGCAGATCGTCATGAAGCGGCTGCACGACCAGTTCCTGGCCGACACGTCGGTCGTCATCGAGCGCGAGTCCAACGCGTTTGAGAGGGACGGCGCCCAGTAGCGAGCGCGCGTGGGCCGAGGGGACATTCGGGGCTGGTCGTGGCGTGATGATGCGCGGGGCTGTTCCGCCCCAGTTGCTCGCCCGCCTGCCGTCCCCCAGATTGACCACACTTGACTCTTGTTGTACATATATAATGTTTTAATGGCCATATTCGAAAAGGCGATCGGAGCAATAGAGCTGCATAGGAAATCTGGGTTTCTATAGAAATGTGGATTTAGCGATCTTGGGATAAGAAACATGGGTATGGAGGCCAGGCCAACGGCCAACTTTGGTAGCTACGCGAATCTCACACCCCGTTGATCATACATAACCCTTGCTCCTTCTCGCTCTGCCTCGAGCTTGTGAAGTTCTGGCCAACCCTCGATGCCTGACAGAAACAGGACATGACGTTGAAAGAGAGCCAGGCTCTCGTCTGGCCAGCGGCGGGTGTGGCCGCGTGGCGTTTGGGCTCCGATTTGTAGGGTGGGCCGACAGGGCTAGGAACGGCCGGGGTGCCCCTTTAGTCGATCCAACCCACCCGAAGTCCCATTTCTTGCCGGGTACACATATCTACGCGTGCAAGTGGGGATCAAGGTTTCCCTTTGCCCTTTTGGTTCAGCCCCCGAGCGGTGTCTAGAATGAGCAGCGAATCGTATTAATATATGGGTATAAAATGAAACCTCTAGCCTTGCCCGCTGGCCCTTGTCTATATCCCCCGCGCCAATTGCGTTGCTTCTCCCCGTCTCTCAAGCCGCCTTCCCAGCCTGCACCAGAAGTGACCCCATACCCGCGAGCTTCCCCCAGCTCTTGTGCGCTTCCTGTATGCTCTCCGTGGTGAGTGGCCACACTGCCTTGATTGGCACGAAAATCTTGCCTTCCTCCAGCATTGCCACCAAGGCAGCGAAGTCGGGCTCGTACCAGGAGCCGCTGGGGTCGATGTAGTAGAAGGTCGTGCGCCTGTCCTCGAACGGCATCCATCCTCGGGTGAGCAGCTTCAGAATGGATGGGTACGGAGCGCGCAGCTTCTGGTGCTCGTTGAGGACCGGGCTGTTGCCGCCATACCCTACCAAGAGGCCGGCGGGAGACAAGATGGACCACGACTCGTCCCAGCTCTCGAACCCCAGGGGATCGAACACCACATCGGCGCCGCCTAGGCCCTGCATCGACTCGATCCAGTCCTTGTTCTTGTAGTCGAAGACGGCCGCGGCACCGAGATCGGCAAGGGCTCCGTGGTTTCGGGGCGAGGCTGTCCCGTAGATCTGGGCGCCCTTGAGCTTGCAGAGAGTCAGGAGGCCGTAGCCGACGGCACCGCTCAGACCATGGATGAAGACCTTCTGGCCCGCCTGGACCTTGGCCGCCCGCTCAACCATGCCGTAGGCGGTGCTCCAGTCCAGGCAGAGCGCGCAGACCTGCTGCAGGAGCTCGTCGCTGCCGCTCAGCGCAGATGGGACTGCCAGCAACAGCGACTCGTCAATGTTGGCGAGCTGTGATTCTGCGTTGTACTTGGTAACCGCCGCAACGACATCTCCGGATTTGAACTTGTTGCACTTGGAGCCGTTTTCTCTGACTCGGCCGACCAGAGTGTAACCCGGGGTGAGCGGTGCGCTGCGTTGCATGGGGTACCGGCCCATGCGCATGCTGATATCGGCCCCGCTGAAGCCGGCGTAGAGAACCTCGACTTGCACCTCGTGCTTGGCGGGGGCCGGGATGGACTCCTCGACCACCTGGACGTTGCTAACATCGTCCTTGGTGCCGAAGGAGGAGATGACCACTTTGCGGGTGAGTGTCGACATATTAGGGGATATTGCACTGGCGTTGGGGATTTAGTCTTTGTCTTGACTTGATGCTTTTTTGCTGGATGCACCGGAAAAGAGACGGCATACTTGCAGCAGCTTCACACTTATATAGAGGGTGTATTACATGTATTCCTACCCAGGCTTGTATTTGGAGGCTTCCGTCTGCTTCGCCAATGCGCCATGGGAATATGGCTTAGCAGGCGGATGGTATACGGCAACCGAGGACGCGTGCCACCGTGTCGCCTAGTCCGGCCCATGCCATTAGCGGTTTATTCGGAGAGCTCGCTATACGTTCGCACGTTCAACCACATGTGGCGCGCCGCTTGGCTGCATTGAATGGCATTCCACGTAATGCGAACTGAGCCTGGTGGTAAGCCGATCCTATAGCCCGGCGCGAATCTCGCCCGAGTCGGCAAGTTCTCGCGCGCTAGCGTGCCGAGAACTACGCGAGCCGATGTAGTACAGCACCACCACACATTAAGCTTAATACTTGCAATCGCCTGGTTGGCCAATCTTCAAGCTAGACGTAGCTTCGGCAGCTATGAAGTCCAACTAGACAGAGTGTCTGCAAGAATACAAGCCAATCGCGTTGGCCCTAAAGTCCTTGTGGTGCTCGCTTTATCCCCGCCCAGGCAGAACACCTACGCATCTAGTGATGAATCACCACGCGTCGTAGGAATTGAACCTCTACAGGGCCGACGAGCCCATACCCCGCATACGGCACGTCCGTGTAGTGCTCACTATCCCAGGGCACCTCCCCGTTGGTATGCAGGCTACCAATGCGTGCCTTGACCGCGTTAAACAACGTGCTCGATACCTCGACTCGTACTTCGTTGCGACCCGCCGTTACCAGATCTGAGATGTCGGCGACGGCATTTGAAGTGTCCAACGGCGGTACGGGGCGTTCGTTGACCCACGCCCGGATCGTGTTGCTCACCCTTCCGAGGCTCAATAAGACAGCATAGGATGATTGCGACGGCGCCGCTGCCAAGGGGATCGAGATGTGGGCGACGTAAGTGCCTACCCCACTGACGTTTTGCATACCTTCGATCTGCACCCACGGCACCAGAGTTGGGAGATGTTGGGTGGGGAGTGTTACGATCTGGCCTTTGGCATCCGATAAATCCTCGAGCGGCACATACGACTCGATTGTCAGGTCCCAAGGGCCTACCGTAATGTCTTCGAGCTCCTTCTTCTCCAGAAACGTCACACGGGACCCATTGCTCAGGTGTACAGTCGCGGCGACACCGTCGCTGTAGACCAGCGCCTCGACTTGCCCGGCGGAATTATACTGGACCGTTTCTATATTAGACGAGTAGGACACGACACGAGTAGTGGCTACGCTAGCCGTTCTGGTAAAGGCGAAGATTTTGGTCTGGCCGTTCCTGAGGCTGACGTCGATGGTGATGCCGCTATCGTCTGCGTCGTACGCCGCCAGCGGCGATTGCTTCCCAGTCCACGCATCTAGTATCCACGGCGTAGAACCGATGGGAGGCGTGAAGCGGACAGTAAAGACCGAGTCGAACCCGTTGTTCCACATATACGCCGTGTCGACGCCGGAAGCCTTGTCAGAGCGCCAGGCGATAAACATGCTCTCAGGCCCGCCTCCGGCGAATGACAGTACCGCTGCGCGAGGAGTCACGTTGAATTGCGCGAGGATTCCGGGCCCAAAGTCTGACAAGGGAATGGTATGAACAGAGGGATACGATGATAGCTCCTCCATGTTCTTTGTCACCTCTGCCTGGCCGGCGGCGCCAACCGTGACGCTGGGAGCAGATCCTACGATGAAGATAGGCAGACCGCCCTGCGCAAAGCGGACCAGGGCGGACGAGGCTTCTGGGGTGATGTATGTCTGGTCATATACGACAAGCGCCTTGTAAGCTGGGCCATCAGGGGCCAGGAGTCCGTCTGAGACGATAGCCTCGGGCCAGGCGAGGTTTGCAAACCCCAAATATTCGTGAGAGTAGCCTATTGGACTTAGTCCATTGTTCTCCTGGGCATAGCACCGCCTAGAATACGGAAAGGGGAGAGATTACATACCCGCAGAGGTCAGGTCTGGCCCAGGATAAAAGTCGATATCCTCGTAGTAGTGGACGTCGATGTAGAAAGCTAAGTCGACCTTGGGCACTCCGAGCTTTCCGACGAGTGAATTCCGCGCGGCGTAAAGCAACGAGTCGTTCAGGTGCCGCCACGCCGGCATGCGTGGGCCCCACATGTCGGTGAAGCGGTACTCAAACGTCGTGAGGCCGGGCCAGGTCGTTCCCGGGTAGTTGCCGCTATATGCGTAGCCGTGCAACACAAGCGTGTTGACCCCGACCGCGAAGGACCCCTTGAGCATGCGCAGCAGTTCTGGCACCGAAAACGCATAAGCGCCGATCGAAATTGCACCAACCTCTGTTGAGATGACCTCGGAACCGGCGAGATGGGCCGCGCCCATGAACTGGCGGTACCTGTCAATGTTCTCGAAGAAGGCCAAGGACTCGAGCTCCGGTGCTCCCATGAAAGGCACAGCTGCAGCCTACGACCAGTAATGCGAGCAGGGCCCCAGCGTCAGCCTACAACGAACTGATACTCAGGGCTACGAGCGGGTGGGGCAACATGAGCTAATACGCACCATATCAAGAGGGAGGTTGTAGGCTGGTTGGGAAGAGTGGTTGAGCCCTAGTGATTGAGCCCACTGCTCTAGGTGTGTTAGGTATTCCTGGTATCCTTCGTTGAGGACTTCCCGGTAGTCCTGAGTGCATGTAGTAGTGTTGCCGTATTCGCCCGTGTCGTAGATATATGTCACCTCATACGGCGTCAGATCATGCCAAGCGCACCAGATATGGTAGAGCACTGGCAGACACGGGGTGATGCTGTAGCCGCGCGATTTCTCAAAGCGTTCCGCGAATCCCTGAGTCCACCAGAGTGTTGCTATCATCTCCAAGCTGTCTTCCCAAGCTGCATATCTGGTCAGTGTGTGGTGCTCCATGAAGCATCGAAGGTCTACCGGGAGGGGAAGGATGACGCACAATACTCTCCGACCTCTCGGAGCAACCTTTTAACCTCCGCATCGTCCAGTAGATGCTGATCCCAAAAGTCGGTGATCTTCTTCGCGCCAGTGGCACTGAAGTGGTCGACAAACCAGGAACCGTTACCAATGGTGGTGTTGGCTTCGGGCACCGAGATGGCGTTTTTTGCATTGGTATATCTCTCATAGAAGGCGAAGAGCCTGTACTCGCCGCTCGCCGGTGGTGGAGTCCACTCCAAAGTGCCGTTTCGAACCAAGGATGTCAGATCGACGACACTCGTCTGGTTAAGAACCACAATATTCTCATCGGGATCGAGCCCTTCTTTCCTGACTACCTCAGCAGCCACCACAGCAGCTAGGGAGTTTTTTTCGCCCCAGTCTTGTGGTAAATGCATCCAGCCCTCCAAGCCTTGGGTATTGAACGAGGCACTGGCCGTGGGCACTAACCCATTAAACGTCTCGCCTGCATTCACAACGGTACTGCTGTAAACTAGTTGGTAGCCAAGGCCCGGAGTCTCGGGTTCGCTGGGCACACCCTGGCCCTGATTCGGCCCGAGGGCAAAGTCAAACAGCAAGCCGTCCGCAGCGCTGGCGTTGAGTGCAGCTCGGAGCACATCCTTGAACGCCTCGGTGCCGAATCCATAGATGGACCAGTCAGTCACGACAGGCCCATTGCCGTAATTGAAGAAGGGCAGGAACTCGACGCCGCCGCACCCGACGTCGGCGATAGCGTGTATGTCCTGCACTACCTCGTCGATCGGAACACTTGCGTCCGGCAGCCTATGAAGGTTAGCGGAATCTCCCGAGAACTAGAGTGTCCTCGGGGCGAAGGAACAAAGAACCGCGGACGCACCAGTATCGGAACTTAGGCCGGTAGTAGTTTGGCGGTGTATCGAAGTCGGCAATAGGGATTGTTGGAGCGCCGGATAAGAAACTGCCCAGGGGAAGCTGGCCCACCGGGATGAGATCTAGTACCATTTTTGAGAAGGTGAGGACCGTTGTATGACGACAGAGGCACTCAATCACCCCAGGAATAAGGGCCTAACGGTGTTCAGGGGCTTGTACGGCTCTTCGCCTACTTTATCTAGCCCAAACGACCAGCTCCACACTTAGAAGAGATACACTACAATTTCGGACTCGGTTCCGGCGAGATGCGACGAGAGAGTGTTCGTGAAGGTGAGGCTGGTCGTGATCGCGGCGTCTGGCGCTCAAGCACCAGCGACCGGGGCTCTGCTACGGCGCTGCGCCTGTATGCGGGGTTGCCATTGTTTCACCCCCATTGGCCATTGGGGTAATCGAGCAGTAGTCAAACGCAGCCCACCTCCAAACAAGTTCGTGTTTGTCATGGCGTCCCGCGGCGCTTGCCTCTCATTCGCTCCTTCAGCAGAATGGCCCGAGGGTCCAAATCGACTGCTTTACGTCACTGCTGTTGATCCTGCTTGGCGCTCAGCATGGCCTAGTTTGGTGTATGAGAAGAACCCCCACCTTACCACTGACTTGTCTTCAAGAGGTCACAGCGAGGGAGGCAGAGGAATTATCCGTCCAAAATATTCAGGCGCATTCATGGATTAAGTGTATTAACTGGCGACGCTGCTAGGGTAATAGACATGCAGTCCATCTAACCAGATTAGAATAAGAACTGGCGTATAAATGTCCAGCTAGCCAATGCCTATCAAGGAACACGTTCAGATCAAGTGCGCAATAGGTAGTACCTAGTACCTTAGCCAACGGCAATAAAATGAAACCAAGGACAGTTTGGTCAACCTCGGTCAGCAGGAAGGTCGTATGTCGCATTCAAGAAGAGCCCGGTGGATGCAAATTTCACGTCGGTTAGCGCCAACATGCCTGCCAAGCTGGCTGGCAACTCCTAAAAAGCGAGTTGTATGAGAGGCCTTGCGGGGATATCCATCAGTTCGGAGCTGACAGGGTTGAGGTAGCACTACTCGCTGACGAAATATTGGTTTCTTGTGCCGACAGTATAGTCCCGTCCATCGGACTTGGCACAACTAACTGGGGTTAACCCAATGTTCTTCAAAGACATCTTCTTCTTGGCGTTCTCCTGCCAGTCATCTGAGGAGAAGAAACCATAAGCTATGCAACTAACTCAGTAGCTTTTTGGGACCACTTCACTGATCCTTTTAGACAATTGGGTCCATATACGGAATCTCAGGCCGTCTCGATGGCAAACTTAGGCGACCGCGCCTTGGCCTCGGCCTCTTGGCGTCTTTTACGGGATTCAACATTAGGCTCCCATCAATTGGCTAGCTAGAAATAACCCTATACGAAGATTCGGCCCCCTAACCTAGCTGCAACTGCACCGTTATTCGGAAGATCATGCCCGGAAAGATTGTGCGATCCAAGTGCAACGATGCTACCTCCCAAATACAACCCTCATCACGGACTTGTGACAGTCGAGGCAGGGCAAGCGCCGAGAGCGGTGGGTAGGTCACATGGGAAGACTCTATGGGTGATGGCCATCTAACCTATAAAAGGGTCTTTGGATGGAGCGGCCACAGGAGAAACGATATATCATAGCCGTTCATCAGGCAATACTAGCAAGTTGATACAATACTGTAGTTCTCCTCAACTAATTGTCTTCAATATGTCTTCCATGACCCTCTTCAAGGCCACGACCATTCTCTCCTTCTGCACGTCAGTCTTTGCGGCACCCACTGCAGAAGTGAGGAGGGAAGAGGTGCAGTGGACTCATCCCATGGGCCATGCGAGCAGCAGTGAAATATCCGCACTAGCTGCTAGCCCCCAACCACAGACCATTTCCTATACCGAGGCCGATCTCCAGGGCTTGAACAGCACCGCAGCTCCCTGGAGCTCCGCAGGCCCAGGGCTACAGGAGCGCGGCATCATCGGGGCCGATAACCGCGTGCTCTGGGACCACCAAGAGTATCCTTATAACGCTATGGGTCGGGTGACCACGTCGACTGGCGGCATCTGCAGCGGGACCTTGATTGGACCCCGCCATATGGTCACCGCAAAGCACTGCACATCCGCCGGGGCGACTTACCGGTTCGCGCCCAACTACTACCAGGGTGAGCGGTTGGGCAGTGCGGGCACCGCGGCAGTCATCACCATGGACGCTCCTTCGGGCTCGTGCGGGTCCAAGGAGGACTGGGCCATCATCATTCTTGACCAGCGTCTGGGCGATAAGTACGGCTATCTCGGGGCCAAGGTCATCGACCCGAACACGCAGCTCAACAAGCCCATCTTCTTTCACTTTGGCTACCCGGGAGACCATGGGGCGGACAAGCCATACCGACAGGAGGCCATCTCGGCGTCGAGCTCTAATGCGTGCGAGCCCGGCGGCCCGATCGAGACGGACGCGGACGCGGTACCGGGCCAATCAGGTGGCCCTCTATGGATTAACGAAAACGGGTCGCGATACCAGTACGGGGTTCTGAGCCTCACGAGCTCGACTGGCAGTGGATTTGCCGCTGGTGGAAATTTTGTCAATGCGATCGTGAGGGCGCGGAACGATTTCCCGTGAGTGAGAGTGAGCCCAGGATGCATCTACGCTATTATATACCGTGAAGTTTGTAAACAAGTTATTCCTGAAAGGCGAATCAAAGTAGATACGTACGAGCAGGTACTGTCTCGCGTGGTTACGGCATCTATATTTTTGCTCGGATGTTGGTGCCGATGGCCAAGAGGTAATGCAGGTGGGAACACAACCTTGTTATCAACAGAACAGGAATTGACTTGCTTGTTTTCTACCTTTTTATTTTTATTTTTATTTTTGGTTTTGGTTTTGCCTCATACTGTAGAAATCGATCCTTTCTAATAAATCTGGCCGTGGTGCGCTGCTTTCAATGCGAACCATGGGCTGCTTATAATCCTCATTTGCCTGATATTCCATCTGCAGTTATACTCGTACAATACGCCCCGTGATTTAAGGGACATGTGAAGGTAGCAGCACAGAGCCGTGATGAGGCCTCCGAAGAAACAAGCCGTGCTCAAAGTTTGGACCGTCCCCCTTGAAGATCCTTCTTGATTGATGATACAGCAGCAATAAGGTTGTCGTGTGTGCTGTTTCTGGAGCTAGTTGAGCTAATGTTGTACTGCATCTGAACAAAGCGGTCGGACGAAGAGGATGTGTCGTACAGATACGCTAGCATTCTTAATGGATCGCGATCTGACAGCCTGGCAATGTTAGCCAAGTGCGTGACAGCTGCAGTGCACTGCCTTACCGGTATGTGACGGGAGATTTTTGGGGTCTTTTCGGTTTCAACCCCATAGGCATGGTCCAAGAAGCAATTCGGATAGGTGTGGTAATTCACTAGTAGCTCTTCGTACTGTTTTGCAAGTTCCGTTTGCTAAAGACATTGCTCTATCCCTCCAGATCCAGGAGGGCCTTCATATAATTACCTAGGAAGCTAACATACAAGACGGCGGATGTTTTCCTGCCCAAGAAACTGCTAGCGATCTTTTCGGAAGTTGGATATGCCATGATCGTCATCTGGCTCAGCATG
The DNA here is from genome assembly GCA_021432635.1 of Thozetella sp. PMI_491. Classification (NCBI taxonomy): domain Eukaryota; kingdom Fungi; phylum Ascomycota; class Sordariomycetes; order Chaetosphaeriales; family Chaetosphaeriaceae; genus Thozetella; species Thozetella sp. PMI_491. The sequence goes on from MU270140.1 coordinate 25,809, forward strand.
CACGTTCGTGTTCGTCTGAAATAAACTCTTGCAAGAGACTGTTATCCGCCATGTGGCGTCCGGACACCTAGTAAGTAAGGGTGTTTGCACGGATGCTCGGTTCTGCTAGCTGGGTGATGCGATCTTGTGCATCAAGGCCGTGCGGAGGGTAGATCAGCTGTACAATGATCCCTGTAGAACCCCGGTTTGCATCCCGAAGGACGCGGCGAGGAAGCAGGTGAGACCTACGTCTGTCCGATTTGAACGGAAGTTGCGTCCCGGTAAGAATAGGCGAAGCCGGTTCTTGCCGTGACCAAGCTCTAGGCACTCATCTCTAGGCTGCCAAGTGATATGGCATTGATATCGTCGGCCCTGTTTCTAGAGCTTGCAGCATTGATGGTCTGATCTTTCCGGACCAAGCAATTGCCACGGGGCCGCGATTCTGAGCCTATTCATTTCGGACCGAGCCGAATTTATCTCGTTGAGCCTTGCCTGGGCAGAATTTGGATAGTAAGCGGAAGGCTGCAACCGCGACAGTTTCAGACAGGGGGTATCCTAACTAGGCCGCCGAGCCCATAACCCAATGATGTCCACCGAAAGGGTTATTCGCAACAAGAGTTCGTCGGGTTTCAAAATTATCTAGGAAAGAGAATATCGGAACATGCGGCATCCCGTAAGGCAGCCGAAAGCTTAGTAGGCACACCGCGAGAGGGCTATGTGGAGGCTGCTTCACGCCGAACGCGTCATCTGGACAAAAAGGTGAACTCCGCCTGGTGCACTAATACCATCTATAGTCATTGTTTTGGTAGGCGCCCGGCACGTCGCATTTCGTTAAACATGGGAATCGAACCACACGAGCCCGGGGAGCCTACCAGTGAACCGACGAGCCGGCCACTTTCACCTTCGACATACTCTAGCGTCCTGAATATCAAGCTGGAAGTCGCCAAGAGAAACGAACAATCGGTAAGATGCCGCATCTGGCGGCAGAACAAGGATTACAAGCTAATTGGGAGCACGTCAGCACCCCCGGTCCCTCCTGCAGGTCGATGCTACCCTACCAGTCCCGTTGGCATCCCCGTCGACTCCATCCACTGCAGCATCTAGATCAGTCTCCGAGTTTTACACTACGGCCTTGATGAGTCCACTATCTAGTATAGATAGTGGGCATACGTCGAACCTAGAAGTTTCTCCTCGAGGAGACTTCAAGTCGAATCTTCAACGTTGCCCTTTTCACATAAAACCTGGAGGGGAGGCGTCGGGTCCTACTTGGCACGAATCTGAGCATGGCGCAAAGGAAACTTCTCATAATGTCGAGGATGTCACCTCCAGTATCCAAAGACTTGGTCTGGGTGGGCCTCCGAAAAACCGCCTGCCGATGCCACAATCGTCGCAATGGACAGGGGACTTCTCCAGGTCATACTCACGGGACGGCTCCGGTGACCCGCACTCCAGCGGAACTCAGAGAGAACCCTCAGAAGACGAGAGCTGGGGAGGAGTTGGGGGCTCAAATGAGGCGACAAAGGACAACATTTCACGTTTCAGAAGCGCATTCCTGGACGGAAGGGGAAAGATTTCTTGCCCCTATCGGAAGCGAAATCCAAAGCGGTTCAATGTTCGCGACCACCATAACTGCGCCCTAGAATCGTTCGATACCATGACAAATATGCGGCAAGTACAACAGTTGCTCATCTATACGTTTTCGCACTTGCTTACTCCTCTCAAGCCAGCACGTCAAATTTCATCACAGGGTTGGGCATGTACGATGCCCTCGTTGTAATGTCTTCTTTGTTAGCGAAGCGGAGCTATGGTCACATAGCCGATCAGCAGTGCCATGTGAGGTTCTGGAGCCCGACCCGGAGGATGGAGTTTGTGACGCCAAGCTGAAAAAGCTCATGAGCAAAGAGAACAGGAAAGGGCTGGAACATGACTGGGCAGTTGCTTGGTCAATCCTCTTTGGTGACGAGGACGAGGTGAAACCACTGAGTAAGTCCATCTACCCACAGTTATGTGCGTCTACAAGCTCAGCTCACCGTGGCTGCAGACTTTGAGCCTGTTCTGGAACATGTTGAGATGGCACAGTTCGTGCCCCTAGTGCTACAGTCCTCTCTGAGCGAGCCGCAGATAGACTCCCTTGAACAGGACGCGCTAGAAACGGTCGAGCAAATATGCCATGCACACTTCCAAGAGGTTGCATTCCATGCATTCAGTGCACTGTTCAGTGGCAGCGAGGAGCGAGACTTTGGGGTTGTTTTCGCTTCTAAATGTAACGAGATGGCACCCAGACTACGGCACAGCATCCAGACGAGCGGCCTAGCCATCTTCCCCGGTACAGGCCACATCCCTATCCTTGATATTTTGCGGGGCTGCTGCCCAAAGGCACACGCGGTCTTGAACCGTCGCTCCCAAGACTCAGCAATTGGAAGCATAGGTGGGGACAACACGGTGCCGGTGAGCTTTGCCGCTCCAGAGATGAACCCAGAAGGCCCACTTCCATACGAAAGGAACACGATGCCCGAGCATCCTAGCTTCCGCGCGACCGAAGCACGTGTAACACGACCTCCACCACCGGAGCCCCTTTTCTTTCCGTCTCAGGAACCCATACAGCCACCGGTCCCTCCGACTGAGGCGTATGGGTGGCCGCATCCCCATCAAAACTATCGAAACCCCCTTCAAAGGCTGACTCTCGCTTCCACCATGTCGTCCCAATATAGCCTTGGCCCCGGTGGGGTACCGGCGACGCAACAGCCCAATCTCTCCATGAATAGCACACTGAGGCACAATGGGCCTAGGTCTCCTCGTTACCAAAATGATGGTGAATTAGATTCTTACCAAGGTCAGCCCGACAGTCGGCGTGGAGGTCAGGGTGGACAGTAACGATCGTCAAGGAGGGTTGGACTGTGGAGATGGTGCTTCTTCGAGCACATGTAACTTGTACCTTCAGATAAGTTGGTTTAGAGGAGAACATCTAGATGTACGATAAGTAGCTGCCACAGCGGAAGTATACAGGAGCCACAAAGGAATGCAACAAGTTATACTACATAACCTACGAGGGTTTCTGCATGCCAATGCCTGCTACCTCGGCAATATCTGCTGACCACCGCGTCTGGCATTTTTTTTTAGTTGTTGGGAACGGCTTTGGCTGTGCAATGGCTAGCGCGGCGTTTTACAAAATATAGGGACATTGCTAGCGAATTTCTAAAGAATTATACAGTACGTAGTAGCATTGCACGCGCCTCTAGATTAGCGAGACAGGGGGTTGCTTGCTTGATGCCAGCCAGACTCAGCCGCCGGCATCAAACTACCATCTGCAAGAAGCAGCGGGAAGAATATTGCGCCGGTCTGACGTTTACCCTTTGCAACAAACGTATCGCTGAAGGCGCCGCCAATCTCCTCCCCGCCACAATATCTCATCGAGCGACTATTGAGACGCGTCGACAGATTTGTGGCACCCTCCCTTCCGGCGAAATGTTCAAGCGATTGAGAAACACGCTCAAGAAGAAGCTCCAGCGGGGGGGAGCCAAGGAGAAGCGGAAGGCGACTGACCCTCCCGCCGCAGTGGCCCCGCTCCCCAGGCCGAACCCGAACCCGAAGCCCAAGGCCGCCCAGCCCGAGCCACCGCGATCGCTGCTGTGGGCGGTCAGCAACAACCAGGCAGACTTGGCCCGCCGATTACTCAGGGAGGGGGCCAGCCCACATACCAAGAATAAGGCTAAAATTTCGGTTCTGCATATCGCTGCGAGGGACGGCAATGAGCCGATAGTGCAACTGCTGCTCGAAGCCGGTGCTAGGCCCACACCTAGGGACCCAGATACCGGCGCGACTCCGCTACATCGGGCGGCGGAAAACGGCCATAGCGCTGTAGTGCATCGTCTTCTCAAGGCCGGCGCAGTCGTCGACGCGAAGGACACCTTCGGGCTGACGCCGGTCAACCTGGCCGCGCGAAACGGCCACGATCCGGTGGTGCAGATACTACTTGACTATGGCGCAACTGGGTGGGCGAAAGATGGCTGGGTAACCACCGCCTGCCGCCCGACGATTGTTCAGCTTGACAAGCAAGACGGGAACGCGAGACCCAGTGAAGGCTCTTCCATTGGCCTTCTCGATAACCCGAGTGTATGGGATGCACACTGGGAGGCGGAGATGGGCTCCCTCCGCCAGCGAGAACGCCTGCCGGCGCTGCCTGATATCGAAAGCTACACGAGCTATTCTCGGGCTATTCCTGTCAGCGCGGGTGCCATCTCTATACATCGCTAATGAACCACCGCCTCATACAAATCAAAGCACAGATTCATCAATCTTGTTGCTGTTGTTGTCTATAGCATCTCTCTACCTACCACAAGATATGCCCACTTGCTTGGCTAGCTAAAGTCCGGCCCTCCAAAGCCGACTGACTCGGGGCGATGCGGCAGAATCATAGTGCTGTCAACGTCCACTCTTCTTAGTTAATTGCAACGCAGTTCCTAGATTTTGCGCTTCCCAGGGAACTGTTGACAATGAGATCGGGGATATTGGTTACTTCTATACATACCGTCCAAGGCATAGAGCTACCGATGAACATATAAAGCGGATCGAATATTCAATGCTTCTCCACTGGCACCTCCCGCTCTAGGACTTGTGATCTCTTCGTGGAGCATGACACCTCTTCATCACAGAGGACCACGATCCTCCCACTCAACTTGGCCATCCTACGCCGTAATGTGGTCCTTATTCTGTGATAGCTAGTTATTGGAATTGCCGTACGCCGTATCTATGAGATTACGGCTAAAATTTTCGTGTGCCGCTGTCAAAGCTCCGCAGCCGATGCGTGAATTAGGCCGGGAAAATAGGCCGAAGTCGACGGTAGCACCCGTAGGCCCTTGCTCACCCCGCTCCGCGCCTGGATACAAATGGAGATATGTGCCTCTCCGATGTCATCATAGGCATTCTATGCTAGCGACATTGTAGGTGATCCAAAGCAGGAGCCATGTTCATCTCGGCTCTCCTCACTGGTCTCGGCCTTGCCGCAAGGCCTTCGGCGGTTTGCACGCGAGAGATGCTCAAGGAGGCCACTGGAGGGTACCTCGAGGCCCTTGCTGCAGGAAAGACAGCATTTTCGGCGCTGTCATCGGCCACGGTTCCATATCAGGAGAACGACGTAGTCATGGACATCTCCAAGGGTGTCCTGTCCCAGGGCATCCAGATTGACTTTAACCGCAGCCTCTACGACACGACCCTGTGCGCCTCGTACACGGAGATCGTTGCAGCCACCAAGCACCCATATGTCATTGGGACGCGGCTGGCCTTGACCGATGGCAAGGTCACCAAGATCGAGTCCAACGTCTGCGACGACGGTGACTGGCTCTTCAACGCGACCACATCCCTGAGCTACAATAACAAGGAAACGTGGGATCCAATCCCTGAAGGCAAACGAGACTCACGTGAGGTTATTAAGGCCGCTGGCGATGCCTACATTGACGCTTGGGGCGACTCGAGCGTTCAACCTCCCTTTAACCCCAACTGCACCCGGCTAGAGGGCGGGTTGTATGTCACTGGAAATTGCAAGTTGAACTTCCCGCCCCCTTTTAATGTTACAAACCGCCGGTATACCATTGATGAGGAGCTGGGCGCCATTGACATCTTTCACAACTTCCCCTTCCTCGACAAGGCCCTTCCGAAGGACCCGGGCACGACAACCAACAATTTGATGAGGATTGAGGGGGGTCAGATTCGATATATCCACGAGAACACTGTCTGTTCAAAAAAGGGTTGCGCGAAGTAACGGTCTTATCCCAGTTCTCTTAAAGCTCTAGCAAATGCCTACTTGCTCTGACATCGCTCCGTGCCTTACACCTCAAGTTGTTCGTAGGTTGATTAAACCATTCGTTGGCAGTCTTCCAAATTCATCAAATTTCAGTTACTAAAACCAAAGAAAAACCACAGGAACCGATCAAAAAGATTTGTGCGCACCTTACTTAGGAAAGGGGGGAAAAAGAATGCGTCGGCCGGGAATCGAACCCGGGGCCCACGCAGATATGCTTGCTATGGCAAGCGTGGATTTTACCACTAAACCACCGACGCTTGTTGAAGTGCCGGCTCCAATTGTTTCACTATGTAACTTTCTCGCCATTGGTGCCACATACAGCAACTAGCCCCGCTTTTAGTCGTGCCAAGTAACGAAGTAAACCAATCAGGTCTGCCCATGTCGGCGGTAGGAGGGACTGCTGAGTCTTTGGCTGCTTTAACCAGGATTTTCACATACGCGAATAGTAGGCATAGAATCTTGTAGTTAATAAAGGCGGGTCAGATGAAAAGGGTATCATTGCTAGCATGCTAACCTCTCTGGCATTAAATATCAGACAGAGGCCCTGGCATCTGACAGTTGACATGCAATGATCCTCCCCTTTGGCACCTGAAAACTGCTCAATTGCGATGGCTCTTCAAGCAACTTCGTCGTCTAGCCACCAGCTACTAGCAGATAAATGCGAATGTGCATTAGTCCAGATCAGCTTATTACATACAGGATCAACTCTAACAAAGTTCAACTCAATAGCAAACCATTAAAGAGATATGGAGGGCATGACGCCCGTAGTGCTAGCTGTCAGGGATTACTAGTGCCTCGACATTATTGAAAGAAGCCTGGTTTGCCTAAATAAGGTAGTTTCTGATTATAACCGTACCCATTGAATACCACTCTCGTTTCCCTAGACACACGGAGGCGATATGGCATGCGCCTTTCGAGGAAAACATATAAAGGAGATTATAGTACGCCAGAAGTCAGTACGTCTTGGGGCCGTTTATTCGGTACAGTTATTGTAGCGATATTTTAACGACGACAGAACAACAGACGAAGGTGGTTTAGGCGCAAAACCATTGTATGCTTTTTTTTCTTTGAGACAGACTACCACCACGCTTTTGTGCGCGACATTTGCTTCTATGGCATGCTAATCACGCCTTCTCCTTACCAATCACTTCAAGATACTGCTCTGCGACCTCCACCACTGCCGCCTCGAAGTTCTTCAGCTCCCGACCCAGCAGGTCCTCGATGGCACCTGAATCATACTCGACAGGCATGGTAGGCACAGTTCCTCGCTTCAATACACCTTCTTCGACAGCCTTGGGAAATGTCTTCTCAACGTGGTCAAACGCAATTTTGAAATCCACCTTGGTTACAACGCCAAAATCTTGAATCGTCCCAGGAGGAGGCTCCAGGAAAGCCGCTCGTAGATGGACATCAGCGACGTCGTCGATGTGCGCGAAGATGCCGTAGATGGGAAAAGGCAACTCCGCACCCACCATGCACATCACTAAGAAATTATTGGAGCTGTTCTGCGTCTGCATCATGTTGGCATCGAGCATGAGGGGGTTGCGGCCGAAGACATAGCCTGGCATCACGCGAGCGACGGTGAATGCAGGTTTGTGCTCCTTCATGAAGGCATCCGTGCTGTACAATTCGACCGTTTTGGCGGCCACGTACGCGTCAAAGAGACTATCGAACGTTTTCTGGTCGGCGCTCGGCAGCGGGAGACGGGTGGAGGCCGTGACAACCGTGGTTGGGGACGGGTAGGTGCCGAGGTTGGCCGCGACGGATGAGGTGATGACGACCCGCCGAACACTGGGTGTCTTGAGCGCGGATGCCAGCAGGCTCTCTGAGATTTTCACTGTCGGCTCAAATACCTGCGTGATGGGATCGTAACCCGGCACCGGCACCGGCGCGCCGGCATGAATTATGTGGGTGACGCCCTCCAGAGCGGAATCAAAGGCGCCAACGACGGTTAAGTCTGGGATGACAATAAAGCGGAGGCGGTCGCCCGGCGCGAGGCTTTGAACCGTGGAGTTCGACGACACCCGCTGGGCTCCTCCCTCCGAACGCACGGCGCAGCGCACATTATGACCGGCAGCGAGGGCGGCGCGGAGAATGCGGAAGCCGATGAGGCCGGTTGCTCCGGTAAGAAGAATAGTTGCGGCCATTGTGCTGTTTCGTAGTGTTTCCTTCAGGTTCGAGATGCTGACTTAGTCTACGCTTTTCCCTAGGCACTGTGGAGCGTGGGATTTTGGTCCTGCCTTCTGCCTGGACCGGCGGCCGCCATTGCTCCTCCGGCCCATCGTTTCGACCGGGGAAAGCGGAGACGCGGCGTAGCGTCGTGTGGATCAGAGAGAGAGAGTAGTTCCACAGTGACATAAGCAGGCTCGGGAAGGATGATAAATAGATACAAAAGTTCGGGACTAGTCTAAACTTGTCAGTTAACCTCGATCCGTATTTGGGATAATGCGGCGCCGCCTTCCTCGGAATTTTCATACCAGGCACGTTATCGGTAGCTTTTGCTAGCCTACTTTGGCTTCTACTTAACTACTACTCAAATGTGGATAACACTGGGGCCATGCTTGATGAGCAAGGTAAACGATAAGTATGAACCCCAGTAGTAACTCTACTCAATGGCCCCATTAACTATCACTACCAGCTCGGCTCTTGTGGCACCCAATGCATGTTATGCTATGCGATGTGATCTGCGGCGGACGAGTCCGGAGGAGGGGTGAGGGAATAATAGAATGCTCAACCCGCAAAGAGGCTCCCGGCTACGTCACCATCGCTGGCATAAGAGATTAAAATGTATCACGGACAATTCTATAGAATCCTCATACATACTCTTCAATGGGCGGGTAAAGGCCCGTGCGACCAATTCGGAGGAGGACAGGGCAATATATTAAAGGCAACCAACGACAGGCCGGAGCGCCAGCGAGTGCCTTCGGAGCCCAGATCTAGAGCATAGGACTTGAATTCGACCAGTAGAAAATGGTGCTACATAGGGAGCTTGCATTAGCGATTTCAATGGGCTTGGAATAAGAGGCGCACCCGGAACTCACGGCACAAGCTTGCACGACGAATACGGAAATCCTCTTGCGGCCGTCTCGATCCTAGCGCATTCCGACGATGCTACTCATCAGTTTGCTTATACCCGCTGTGTATATTGCCCTGAAGTGCTTGCGTTGCGATTCTCGGCCGAATCGATGGCTTTAGGAGGTGTGGTTGGTATTGAGCCGCGAAGCGAGTCCACAGGGTTATAGAGAGAGGTAGTCGAGTTATCCTCGGCCGGCCGCAGGGTGGCGCATCTGGCCCCGCAAATCGGCCCGCACTTACGAGCAATTGTTCAATCATGGCTATTTTCCAACCCTCTAGTGGTGTGGTCGTTTCCGCGGTGGAACGCCGCCTGGGTCCGGGGGGGTGCTGATTCGACTAGGCGCAACGGATTTGGGGAGAGAATGGTCCGGACGCCCAGAGTAAACACACTTAAATACTACGGGCAATGGAGATGATGCGAAACCTTCGAGTTGGGAATGTTGAGAAAGAAAGACCTGGTATGGGGCCTAGGGTTGGGAAACCTGGCCTTCCTCGCCTACTCTCGGCTAGATTCCCGAGTACTTTTGCCCCTCTGGGTGGTCCAAATCGTGGGGTGAATGACACGATCTGTCAAACTAATATATTCCACGGCTACGTGGCATGCAGAGCCACTAGAATTCGCATGTGGTGTAATCCTGACATCATAATGTTACATGCCCTGTACTTAGGCAGGAACGCAGGTTGTAGCGAGGGAACACGCACTGACTGGAGAACCGCGATGCAATCAAGTGACAGGGGAAGCCTTGACAGACGCTTATGGGCCATTGTCTGATTCGCCCACAGGCCTGGGAGGTTACGGCTATTGACATGTCTGCGGACTCTAGATTCCTCTGGGTAGCTCCGTCTTCCGTGTCTGTGCATAGGCTGTTGAGGCCCTGCATCGCGCTCCTAGACGCCTCTTGACGCCATAGCTATATAGAATCTCTCGAGACCGAGGCTTCACGGTCCGTTGGCAGCAATCGGCTGATGTCCCCAAGACACCGGCCACATTGTGCGTCAAGATCGGCATCGTGACTTCCTCATTCACCTGAAAAAATGAGCAGTTTAATCTGATTTCATGGGCGGTGCAGATGCACCTTCACTTCAGGACCGATGCTGATCTCGTATTTGGAACTGAATTACGCTGAAAACTCTGGTCGGCAGTCGCTGGCATCACCATCGTCACCATCAACGCCCCTCGCTTCGCGCGCCTGGGCACTTTAGGTGCTCGGCGGAGAAGTCCGATCCCGCACGATACACAAGTCGAGGCAATCCATTTTCAGCAGAGCGAGAATCCGTGGAAGTAGCTAGGAGCATAAATAGAGCCTAGGGCCTCAGGAAGAAGTGCTTGATGGCCAGATCCACAGACTCATCCCTTCGACTCACAGCCCCCGGCCCTCCTCCTTCGTGTATATCCTAGCCTCGCCACTTTCAAAGCAACAGCCATGAAGGCCGCCATCTTCTCTCTGTTCGCGCTTGTCGCCTCGGCCATCGCCACTCCCCTCGTCTCGGAGCGACAAACGGACGCCCAGGAGGCAACAATCGAGAAACTTTCGGCCACTGTCCAAGGCTACACTGCCAATATCAGTAGGCCCCCTTTGAGTAAATTCTGTGTCTGCCATTAAGGTTACTAATCAAGATCTCTAGACAAGACCATTAATGCTCTGTCCGACAACCCCTCGCTCGCTGAGCAGAGCGCTGCTGTGGCCGCCATCGCTCCCAGCCTCCAGGGCATCACGGATGCCCTCAATGGTGCCAACACTGCTGTATCTAAGCGTGATTCCTATACAACTCAGGCCAAGGGACTCCTAGCCGTTGTCACGCTCTTGGTGTGGGAGATTGTGGGCACTGTGAAGCTTCTTCTCAAGAAGATCGGACTTGGTGAGTGCTCAAATAGATCCCGCGGCCCCGTGATGTCGACGAAACCTAACATATACGATTGCAGGTCTTGTTCTGGTCCACTTGACACCCCTTCTCGTTTCCTTGGCGGGCCTGGTGAAGTCCCTGGATCGTGTCGTCGGCGGCCTTTTGATCGCCGTGAAGGTGATCGTAGACTCCTTGCTGGGCGCCGTGGCTGCTGGTCTCCTGAAGCTCTTCTGAGTAAGCATCATCATGGTGTCGTGAAATAGCACGCCAGGGAAGCAGGGTAGCAAATTCTCAAGGGGATTGGGCGCGTACGCAACGGCCAAGACGAGACTTTAGCATGATCAAGTCGCTTGGAGTGACTATCTATTCCGTAGCATAGTCCTTAATACGATCTGCAAGTATGCAGTTCCTACGCTCTAGGAGTGGGAGATCCCGGTGAATCCGCAGATGATCACAGACGTAGCTCCTTTGGTCTGCGCAACACACATTAGTGATTGCTCTTCGTGCATCTTTGCTCCCGTCAAACTGCAGTGCAGCAGTCGGACCGGCCAATGGTGGGGCACGCTCAGACAGGGGTTGTATTATCGTCTAACTGACGCGGGCTATGCCCTAAGCTATAGAGATGATGTTTTCGTAGTCTCCGTCACAAAAAATTGTTGAACATTCTCAGCGTCGGTGGTTTAGTGGTAAAATCCACGCTTGCCATAGCAAGCACTTCTGCGTGGGCCCCGGGTTCGATTCCCGGCCGACGCATCAGGACTTCAATTTTTTGTAGGTTTCTCTAATTTTTGCCACCTATAATTCCTTGGGAACCTCGATCCAGCCTGAATGGTGTTAGCCCAGGTACCCAGGTGACCTGGTCAGTAAACCATACCCTCATTTTGCGCTTTTGGTAAATACCTACAGCTATCTTAGGCTTCTTAAAATGTGTGAAGGCTGCCGAGGAGACTGTGGGCACGGAGGTTGCTCCCAGAGACTTGCGACGTTTGGGCAAGCGTGAGACGGGTGATGCCTACTGTGCAACGAAAATTAGTTGACCATTGACATGCCATAGATAAAATTTTCTTCTCTAGAAGTAAAGTGCCAAGTCTACATATTTAGGACGCTCTAAGTGCTACATGGGATGCTTGAAGCTCGATCTAAAGCGACCCAGATGTTGTTCGTGAATATGGAGAGCGGAGAGGCTTCCTTACAGAAAACTTGACCGCTGCTGTAAAGGATACTGGCAAGAGACCGGCACAATTTTGGGCGTGCTAAACCCCACTAACATCTGCCGAGGCCGGGTGCGAAGCTCCTCTTTTTCTGTAGCGGGTGATACAGATTCTCACTTTTTAGTTTCCGCATCCATAGACTCTAAATTGACCCCGCTCTTCAACAAATGCGTCGGTGGTTTAGTGGTAAAATCCACGCTTGCCATAGCAAGCATTACTGCGTGGGCCCCGGGTTCGATTCCCGGCCGACGCATCTGCTTTTTCTTTTGCTTTTTTGCTGGAATTTGTTACTCTTTTTGGATGTGTTGGAAAGGTATGCAGGTACTTGATTCTTTCTCCAGTGGCTCCCATTGAAAATACATTGGCAACGCTTCGTTAAATAGCCTTCCTTGTTCTTAAGAAATCCTACTGAAGAATACACTGATTGGACTGGCCTTTTTACCTAGGTTATAAAGTCATTATTGAACCACTGCAGTGAGGTAATTGAGCTAGAAACAACGTATCGAAATCGTAGCTACGTGGCATTGTGGGACATATGGGACTTCCGACGAGGCTCAGGAAACTTCGTGCTTCGTATTTGGAGCTAATTGCTGAAAATATACAAGGCTCCAACACCTTTGAAGCTCGCAAAGGATATCCGTTCGGAGGTGTCCCCGATTCACTTTTCACGTCTGCATAACGTAGTCTGGCCAGAAGTCCTAAGTGAGGGGCATTACCTTATCTAACACCGTACGCACAAGTACCCAGGGCGACAAGCCGAGGACTCTAGAACAAAACGGAGATTGTACAGTCTGCTCATTAAAACAAAAGGGTAAAGACGAGTTCAGCCTCTTCTTAATAATGCATTATTTGTCACCTATGTTCTTCCCCAGAGAGACAACATGGACTATTCTGGGTTGCCCATGCCCTTCGGTAGTTGGCATAGGTGGAAATTAGGGTGATCAGGTCAGGGTTTATCGACCAACCGAACTCTTAGGTCCTCACTAGAAAAATCAAAGTAGGTCTAGGATTGCTGCACGGAGACACATAGTAGCTTTACTTGCTAACTGGCTTGGACTATAGCGAAACAAAGAGGTGAGAGTGGATTCGTCTTTGCTGTTTGGTATAGTGGGCGTCTTTGTACGACACTATCACACTGGTGCGGCGTTGGAGGGGTAGACTGCAGTAGTAGCAAATAGCTCGGTGCCGACCTAAGTGCCGACGCCCAACTCTCACTTGTAGCAGGTAATGGACGCACCAATCATCTTGGCGGATGCACCGAGCAGACTAGAGAAGTACTAGGTTACTAGATCCCCGCCACATCAGGACGATCTACTGCAAGGGATGCATTGTTGCACCATGGGACACTCGATCCTCAATAGCCGTCCTCAACTGCCGCGTTCCGCTCGGCCGCCGCAGCAAGCAAAAACTAGGCCACTGCACTACGTGATTCGTGGCTGCACTGCTGTTTCGGCTGGCAAGGGCCTATGAGTTGCTAGTTTCACTGGTGTCCGGACACTGACTCAGTTGCTTCGAGTCTCATGCGCCCGAGAGGTTGCGCTATTAAGACCGTTGGGTTTTGAAGGGCGCACGGTGGGTAAGCGCGATATCAGCTCCTCTTCTGATCTCATCGAACTTGCGTGCAGAATCACACATCTGTTGAACATGGCGACATACGACTTCATCATCGTCGGCAGTAAAGCACCCGATTATACAGACATAAAGAATAGAGCTAACTTGAGGCAGGCGGCCCAGCTGGGAGCTCTGTGGCGTATGGCTTGGCGAACTCTAGCGCACGGCCTAAGATCCTGCTGCTGGAGGCAGGAGGGGAGAACCGAGATCCTAATCTACGCGTCGATGGGCAACGTTGGCTCACCTTCATGAAGCCGGATATGAACTATGGCTACAAGACAGTGCCACAAAAGAACTGCGCCAACCGCGAGGTGGACTACTCCCGGGGACGCGGCCTCGGCGGCTCAAGTGCCATCAACTTTGGTGTTTTTACCATCGGGGCCCAGGGTGACTACGACGAGTGGGCAAGAGTTGTCGGCGACGAATCCTTCGCATGGAAGAACATCCAGTCGAGATTCAAGTCGCTCGAAACTCTGCACGGGAGCCGCCCAAAGGGGGTCGCCGCCAAGTATGCCGACCCCAAGCCCGAGGACCACGGGCTGTCGGGTCCGTTGCATACCGGATATGCGGCTGAGTGGGAGGACGACCTCCCGCCGCTCCTCGACGTCTTCGAGGAGGCAGGATTCCCTCTCAATCCAGACCACAACTCGGGAAATCCCATCGGGATGTCTGTTCTAATCAGCTCCGCCCACAAAGGCGTGCGCTCTACCGCCAATGATTTACTGACGCCGCTACCGCCCAACCTCACTATCCTGACCGGGTCTGCGGTGCAGAAAGTGATCCTGGATGGAAAAACGGTAGTCGGGGTCGAGTCGCACGGGATGAGGTACATGGCCTCGAAGGAAGTGATCCTTTGCGCCGGTGCGCTCGACACCCCTCGCATCCTCATGCATTCGGGCATCGGACCAGCGGACCAGCTGGAAAAGTTCGACATCCCCGTAGTGCTCTCTGTTCCAGCTATTGGCAAAGGCCTACGGGATCATGCTTTCTGCCCGCTGGTGTACAAACGGTCCGACTCGAGCACGAGTCGCGCCTCGTTCTACGGTGCGCAGTCCACGATGGACGCCGCACTCGAGCAATGGAAGAAAGATGGCACGGGGCCGTGGGCCAAGTTCGCGTGCGAGACAGGCATCGGTTTCTTCAAGCTAGACAAACTCCCATCATGGTCGGAGTTCCAGCGCCTTCCCGCGGAGGAACAGCGCTACCTCCAGCACGATACAGTGCCGCACTACGAGATGCTCACGCACTTCCCCATGCACTGGTTCATGCCGGATTTCCCCAAGGAGAACCTCAACTATTCGTGCCTCCTAGTATTTCTCTACAACGGGCAGACACGTGGCGAGGTGACTTTGCAGTCTGCAGATCCTAGTGTACCGCTGCTTTTTGATCCCAAGTTCCTTGGCACCGACTTCGACCGCCGCCTAGCCATCGAAGCGCTCCGCGACGCCCTGCGCATCACCAGGGCCCCGGGATACGCCAAGGATACACTGGGGGTGATCGCGGCACCCCCATCGGAGACGGATGAAGACCTGCTTGGCTACTGGCAGCAGACCATCTCGTCCAGCTGGCACATGACGGGCACGGTCAAAATGGGCAAGCCTAGCGATGCCGACGCTGTTGTAGATCGCGATTTCCGTGTGAAAGGTATCAAGGGGCTCCGCGTCGCCGACATGAGCGTCGTGCCGATTCTCGCCAGCGCCCATATCCAGGCGGTTGCGTGTAAGTCCCTCTCCCCAACTCCTTTGAGAGTTTACTAATAGGAGCACAGATGTCACCGGCCTTACCTGTGCTGAGAAGCTGGTGCAAGAGTACGGTCTTGGATATCAGCAGCGACTCTAGGTAGCTTCTATGCTCCAGGGAAGGCGATAGGGAGTAAGAAGGGGCAAGAAGGGGCGGCTACTGACTCGGGTCGTCTTCGACAACTTGGATTCCACTAGTGCTGTTAGCCATAGCCCTGTAAGAGTAAGGAGTTGGTCGACGCCTGAGAAATATTCCCCCCCCCCCCAATAAAAACAGATCCCAAGGACACTAGATAGCATCCCTCGGTCCTAGTTTGCTTTTCGATGATGATGCTGGATGTATCTGGGAGGCTAAGACAGCTCCAACTCAATGCAGCTCCAGGAATGCTATGATGAAAACAGCTAGATGATGTTTGAGCAATATAAGTGGCAGTCCGAGACGCGCCTTCCATAAGCGTTCAAATTTCTTTGGAGTTATTTAGTCTGCTGTGCAATGTGTTCTCCTCATCACTACCTCTCGATACTTGAGGTAGAGACCGGGCACAGCTAGCTCAAGGATCGCTGGAGTGTGGCCTCGGCAACCAATCAAATTGCGCGGTGAAACAGGTCGGTCGCACCTTTTCCCAAATCTCAGCTTAGCACCGCCTTCTCAGACTCATTCCCTCATCCCTTCGTCAAGCTTGGTCATCCTGCATTGTCACCCTTCTAAGCGCTGAGCCATCTATACTTTACACTGCACCCCGCGGAGGATGGGATCCGGATACCAGCCATTGACCGATGACCGTAGCATCCGAATTCTGACGTTGCACCCGAACCCCGACTTCGCCGCTCCATTGGAGTGCGGATTGTGCGAAGTCTCGCTCGATCCGGCCCTTGCGCCTCCATTCCACGCTCTCTCCTATGTATGGGGCACACCGGCCGGCGAGGAACCGATCCTGTGCAACGGAGATGTGCTGCCGGTGACCAAGAACTGCGCCGAGGCCTTGCGGTACCTCCGGCAGGCGAAGGAACCGGTTGATCTCTGGGTCGACGCCCTTTGCATCAATCAGCAGTCAGTGGAGGAGCGCGGCCAACAGGTCCCACTTATGGGCGACATCTACATGGCAGCGCAGAAGGTATACATTTTCCTCGGGCCGGGATCGGCAGAGACGAGGATTTTGTTCCGCGATATGCACGTCCTATTTTGGATCTTTCGTATAACGCGCGCCGTGAAGCTTAGCTTGCGGTGGCAAGAGAGCCTCATCTCATTTCTAGGTGTGTGGATACCATGGCTACCGGAAAGGGAAATTCTACTTCTCGCGTTCTAACGCTTTATCGTCCAACACCAGGGTATACCGGCTATTCGGCTGCCCTAGCTCGTATCGGCCTTGGCGAGTGGTTTGAAAGAATCTGGACCCTGCAGGAGTTCGTGTTCGCCCGCGACCCTGTATTGGTGTCAGGATCTAGCCAGGTCTCGATACGAGCCCTCTGCGAGCGGCCCGACGACTACTACGGCGTCTTCGAGGTCGACCGCTACCCGCTGCGGCTCGGGCTGACGCGCCTTTGGGACAGGATCACTTTTCGCGATGTGTACTACCGGACTGCCAAGCGGCTGGCTACTGAGGTGCTCACCGGTGCAGGGAACGCTTACTTCGTCTGGCCCCGCCTGCTGTGCGAATGCAGCGCCAACAAGGCCACCGACCCGCGCGACAAAGTGTACGGCATTCTTTCCTTGCTAGGACATCTTGACGCTAGCCTAAGCATTCCACGCGTTGACTACGCCGCCGACCTCCCTCTCGTCTACGAAACAATAGCACGCCATATCATACGAAACACTAGGCGCCTCGATATTCTACAGCTCGCAGGCATTCACGCGACGCATCCAGGCTCCCCAAGCTGGGTGCCGGACTGGATCAATCACCCCGGCCAGCTTGAGCCGATGCCAGCTGGCCAGAATCAATCCCGATATTGTGCCACCGAACACTCTCTTTTTGACGACGAGGAATCTCTCGTATCTCGTCAAGGCCAGCTAACTATAAGGGGAAAGCTCGTCGGCGTGGTCGATAAGGTGGGCTCCAGGGCTCCCCCCGCGGGCCAGACAGCAGATGGATTCCACACTGTCTTCCTCGACTGGATCCGGTTCGCTGATGGAGGCTCTTCCACGAGCGACTCTATAGAGGGTAGTTCTCTGGGACTGTTCTCAGCACTCGCCCTGTGGACAATGAACGGCGCCCGTTTCACGCTCGCTGGCCGTGCCTCGGTTAATGCGAGTGAGCGGTACACGGCCCGCTGGTCTGGGCTGTCAGAACTCGCTCAGGACAATGAGAGCAAGCTGCGTGACTTCCAGTTCCTCATCCATACAATAGCGAAGAGATTGCAGTCCCCGGAGGCACCAGGACGTGACGTGCTCCGTCGGTTAGAGGCCTGGCTGCCCAAAGTCGACAGGCTCGCCGATCATACCTTGTTTACTACGATAGAAGGGAGACCAGGGTTTACCAAAGTGGACGTGATGTCCGGGGATCGCCTATTCCTTGTAAAGGGCATCGATTGTCCTGTCCTCGTGCGCAAAATGCCAAGCGATCATAATTGCTATGTGGGCCCGGCGCATCTGCAGGGGGTCATGCAGGGGGAGCAATGGCCAGCGGCAACTAGAGAGGTTAACGAGCTTCAGATGCTAGTCCTGTCTTAAATCCGATCGTATCACTGCACCATCTAATCTGCTAGCCTGAGGTGAGGTAGATAGCGGGGCCCGCGTAGTCAGCGCACAGGTGCCCAGCCGAGGGCGGTGCCCAGGGTACTCTGTAGAAAGGGATCGGTCTTCTCTTAACAATTAGGTACTCTTGATTATGGATTAAGATCTACAGTAAAACGTAGGTAATTATGTACAAGGAAAAGGCGATCTGCCTTGATGACCGGGTATCTCTCTCCCGGGGGAGTTTGTAATAGTGATATTTAGTAATATTCGGGCAGGCTCCCGAAGCTCGGGATCGACTTGGAGCAGTCCCATGACCGCTCGTAGGCCACGGGGGGCATGTACTTGCCATCCAGGCCAGCCTTGTAGCTCCACAGGGGCGCTGACTCGGTCTTCCACGTCCAGTAGAACCACCCCCAGGACTTCTCGAAGGTGGACATCTGGGCCTCGGCCCAGGTCAGGAGGAACGACTTGTAGTCGGAGCTGAAAGTCGAGGGGTCCGCGTTGGCCTGGTCGCAGCTGCACTGCTTGTCTTGAGTAGGGCACTTGGGCGAGTCGCCGTTGGCCGAGAACGTGCCGACCCACCGCGCCCCGTTTCCAACGCCGTTGAGGTACTTGGTGCAGTCGGTATCGGCCTGCGACCACTCGCCGACCATGGTAGGGCCGAAGCCGGTGGATGTGTCGACGCTCAGCGTGACCTGCTCCGAGTAGGTCTGGCACGCAAACTGGATCTTTCCGGCGTGCTTCAGGGCAATGAGGTTGTCGTCGAAGAGGGTATACTGGTGGGCATCGACCACCAGTGAGTCGCCGTAGCCCTGGAGCTTACCCTTCCAAGCTGGTAGCCCGAGGAGACAGTCGCTGAAGACCTGGGCAGCGGTCACTCCGTTGTCCTTGACGATCTTGTAAGCCTCGGCATGCCATGTCACGAGGTCGTCTTGCGTGATCGCCTTGCCCGGCTCGTTGACCAGTCCGTAGAAGGCGATCACGTTCTTGTATCGATCCTGGGCGAAGAACTTCGACAGCGAGTTGTGGATGTCCAGGGACCGCTGCGCATTCACCGCCCCGTCGGACCCCGCCAGCCAGCCGATCGTGCCCTGACGCCCGCTGTGGTTCCAGCCGTTCTGGCTGCCAGGCACGGCGTGGAGGTCCAGGTTGACGCGCAGTCCGTACTTGCGAGCCCACTCGATTCCCCGGAGGAGATAGCGCCACGAGACGCCGAACACGTACGGGTCGCCGTCGTACGTCTTGACGGCCCAGTACGAGTAGGGAATCCGCACGTGGTCGAGTCCCGCCGCAGCCATTTGTTTAAAGTCGTCCTCTGTAATAAAAGTGGCATAGTGTTTCTCGAGCGTCTTGGCAGCTTGGTCCGGCCCCAGAGTCGAGCACAGGGTGTACTCGTCTCCGATGGACTTGCCCCCGATGGGGTCGAAGAGCGAGGGCGTGATGAAGGGCTCCAGAGAGAGCCAGCCGCCCAGGTTGACGCCACGGATGGGGCGCTTGCCGTAGGAATCCCACGGCTTGTTGAGGGCTGGCACATTCGGGTTCGCTTGAGCGGAGTCGTCCCAGCTTGAGTTTAAGCCGACGATGGGGAGATCGCCAACCGTCGCGTCGGTGAAGGTGCAGTTGAATCCCGTCATATCGGCCCACGACGTCACGTCCATCCAGGTGCCTTTAAGCGACGAAGGAATACCGTCTGACTTGGTGCATGCGACCGGGGTGGGGGTGCTGGTTGCCGTCGAGCTGGTGGCAGTGGACGCACGGGTGGAAGTGGCCGTAGGTGTCTGCCCGGCAGCGCCACCAGTTACTGTGCTCCCCGCCGAGGCGCTGCCGCTCTCATTCGGAGAAGCAGTATCCGAGTCGAGGCGGACGTCCTCGTTCCCACCTACGTGTATCACCTTCTTGGCGATCAGCACACCAACGGTGATACCACCAGCGGCCAGGACAGCAAAGATCAATGCAAGACAGATGACTGTTGTCTCATGTCAGCAAACCCGAGGGGCACGGCGCGAAACCGCATTCTCGACTCGGGGGTCCCCTCACCTATCCGCCTGGTCCTCGAGGGCCGGGTACGGCCATAGGTCTCTCCAGCGCCGTTGAGCTTCTCGGTGCTGGCCGCGGCTCCCGGCCCGACGCGCTCGGCGGAGCTGTTCCACCCGTCGTCTCTCGCCATAGTTGCTAGAGGGTGCGCAGGTTAGAAGGATGGAAATCCAAGGTGCTCCCAGCTCTCCTGTTCGTTCGGTGCGATGATGGCTCTGGTAGTAGTTCCTCTCTTAAGAACCACTGCTACAACTCCATGCAATATGGAGCGCCCCTTAAGCGGCCATCAGCAGGGCACAGCGTGCCAGCGAGCGCAGTCGAGTCCCGGATCCGAGAGGAAAACAGCCACCAGTCGTGTACTTGGCGCTGCTATCGTGAGGGGGGAGACAGAGCCGACTCGCGAACGGGGTGTTGCTCGATTCGGGCGTCTTGACGAGTCTCCGGACTGAGGTGCGCGGGCATGTGTCTAGAACACCGCCGATGTTTTAAACCGGCCACGCTCTGCTCGCATAGCAAATAGCTAGCGCTGCTTCTCTCTAGGACCGGCACAGACCCGAGGCTAAGTAGGGTGTGCCGTGCCGGAAGCGGACGAGAGAGCGCCGCTTCTTGACACGAGGCGCCCAGCTGAGCCGCGATCCAAATTTCGTATTCCCCTCGAAGGGTGCTGAACGGCGCGTGGGCGCGACGGCACCCAGACGGACCCCTGCACTATCGTATGTAGCGGGGACTGGCTCGGCGCTAATCGCAGTGCTAGCCCGCCGCCGAGGTTCCAATACGAGCAGACGCCATAGCGGGAAGGCACCTGGGCAGCAGCGTGCCTGCTCGTTTGCCCATGCCAACATCAGGGGCTCGGGCGGGACCAACACCCTGTGCGGGCTCGTGCCCGACAAGTCCGCCAAAAAGGTGGTGCCAATCCGGGGTGACAGGGTCCAATGGGGCTTCAGTCGACTGAAAACGTCTCAGTCGGGTCTCTGTTATGGGTCTCTCACGGTGCTGTTTACGTATTGGAATGCCTTAGTGGCGTTCCTTAGACTGGCTAAGCGAGCGGCACGGCTTCGATCAGATGATGAACGGCACCCTGCGGCTGAGAAGGAAGAAAGAAAAATAAACACTCGCACGCAACGCATAAACGGTGGCTCGCCCCCGCTCGCTCGTGTCGAAAGACTATTCACGGCCGGTGCTAGTCCGCAAGTTCGGAGGGCGAGCCCCGTAAAGAGCCGCGCGAGCTCGGCCTCTCGCCTCAGTGGCGATGCGCCGCGTGGGAGACGAATGTGTGTCTCTGCGAGGATGGATCCGCAGATGTGGCCGAATTATTTAATTTTGTCCTGAGGACGGGGCCGAGCCCAAGTTTAATTAACACGCCGAACGTGCTTCCGCCCCCACCACCCTAACCGCCTCGGTACCAGCCTCGCTTCTCCCCACGCTTCCCACGCTAATACCCCTACTTTTAATATTGAGCCGCCTCCGCGCAACGCCATGCGGTGCCCAGGGCTTGACGATAATTAGTGACATGGTGACATCACACGGCATCGGGCATAAGCCTATACCTTACTTACTCCACGGTACTAGGACGAGAAATGGGTACAGTAGGTACTACTGCAAGAAATAGAGCGTACCTAACTACCCCCTTGGGCGCGCGCAGGGCACACGTGCCAAGACGGCACTGCACCTTTTGTGCGACGATGTCCGGACATATTTGATAGTTTCACGTGAGGCTGTACAGAGTGGTCCTGTTCTGCAGCTTCCTCGGGGAAGGTAGAAGACAGGTGAAGAGCTCGGTTGTTTGCCTGTTGTATCCTCGAGTCCACCTTGTCTACCTAACAGCCTATCTGGATTTCCGTGCCGCTTCGCTTCTCGCAATGCGAGCTCGCGAGAGCGCAGATTCAGGACTCTGATTTACACAATCGGAGTCCGTCGCACTCGGTCTTTGCAGTTCGGCGGGTCGGCCGGCAACGACGGAGTTGTGGCTTGCTCCTTGCAAGTCCCGCCCCGAGATAATCCTCCAGCCTCTGAACCTTATCTTACCCTGCAGCTGCCACACAGTACGGGACCTGCTTGCTTATAACCTGGTTATTACCTTATCTTAGGGCGGGCATGCAGTACGGTGCAAATATGGGTGGGTACCTGCAGAGAGCTCAGGGAAAAACGCGCACGTCCGCAAGGGGGGAAAAAAAAATTTGGTGCGGCACACAAACGCACACCAAAAATAACACCTTTGCGTCGGCCGGGAATCGAACCCGGGGCCCACGCAGATATGCTTGCCATGGCAAGCGTGGATTTTACCACTAAACCACCGACGCTGTTGTTGTTGCCGGCGTCATTTTCTTCACTCATAAAACTTAGGTGCCCCCACTGCGGTTGAAACGTTGTGCTCTGACCCCGGAATTGCGGATCCGCCTGCTCAAGATACACTAGGAAAGAAAAGAATCTGCGATGTAGTTGACAGGAGCAGACGAAGTATCGCATCTCGATACTGAAAGGGGTGGTGGGTGGGTAAGCATGGCCCTTCTCTTCGCCAGCGCGGCTGGGAGATCGGTAGCGAAGACGAGTTGCTTCACAGCTCTGGTAGCTGAAGTATTTGCGTTGGATAGCTAGTACCGATCATTTCCCTTTCCGGCTGCGCAGCGTACTTGGGAGTACCCCCTCGCCTAGATTGATTAGTGTAGATGGCAGCCAAGACTCTACTGCTTGTAGGAGCAATTAAGGCTGATGCCAAGACCGCTAATCTGTAAATCGACATGATTTAAGCAAGGCCCGTGCTATACAGCCTGGGCCGTCTATACATCCGCGACAACCTCAATGTAGGGTTCAAGGCTGGGGACAGCCCATTTCGATGTAATGAGATGGGTAAATCCGTGTCCTGCTGGATGAGAAGGGCAGCGGTGAGCAGGCCCCAGATAAAAAGAGGCGCAAGAACTGTAATGGAAGAGAACCCCGCTCTCGGTTTCACAAAGCAGTCGCGCTGCGGGATTTTGAAGAGATATGGAGCCGTCTGGTTCCGCTGGATCTATGGAGGACCTTGAGTACATGTTCTGTGGATACCTGTGCGAGCTTAGAGTCACTTCTGCGCGTTGTAGAGAAGGAAAAGCGGTTCATGCCGCCTCTCTATCTTCGGCAAGCTGCATGGTCTCGGGACGCGATTTCTCTGCGACTAGCGACAATGCCGGCGATTGATACAGTACCGATCGCTCTTCTTGCATCGAAATATTCGGGTATAATGTGGCGTGCTAGCGGGGGCCATGTCGAGGCGTGGTACTGATACCCGACAGTGCCAAATTGATGCTGCTTGTACCTAAAATGCCACTACACCCCGGCATGTCGGCAATACACCGACGACTATAGTTACTCACAACAGGGCACATCCATACTTTCCAGACTCTGGCTCGGTGCAATCGGGTGGTGGCTTAGATAGTCCCGTCCCAGGCCTCTCCGAGCCGGGATCCGGCGCTATCGAATGTACAGAGCATGGCCGGATCCGACACCTATTTTCTGCGTGGTTTATTTTATGTATTTTGATTTTTTTCTGATGAATTTAAGAAATTCTTTTGAGGTATTTACGCCGCAGCCCACTAGCTATTGGTCTTGTCTTCCTTGCCGTGGTGGCCGCACATCCGAAAAACACGGCAGTGTGGAAATTGGTCCGTTTGGCATAGTAGGGGTGGGCAATTTCTAGCCAGAAGTTCCTGCATTCGCTCGGGCCACAATGTAAGATGTGAACAAACTGCGTCCCTGGATTGATCCTCTTATATCCATACCTGTCAGCATGTCCTACAGCACCCTCCAGCTCGTACCCGCTATAGACCTGTCAGTAGTCGGCTCCCTTTAGGCCATGGCAATCTGCCCCCGGGGGTGTTCCTGACGCCGGGGAGCGAAGAGGTTCTTCTTTAGGCATGCAAATTAGGCGATCCAACCTTCGGGTCGTGCATTCGCGGTATTCGCGGCAGTTTTCCTTCCAGATCCCCAAGGGGGAAGCTGTACTACGACATGAAACCGAGATCGCCTTGACGGTTTTTCGCCGCGCCGCCCCGTCTTTTCGGTTGATGACGCACGGGTAGGATGATGACTGCCGCATCTTTCGTGGCGGCGGCAACGGATTTGGGCGGGCATCCTGATACGTAAGCCACATGACCTACCTAGACGGTACACAACTTTCGGTCTTGTGCAACGTGAAGGCGACCGCGCGGCAGAGTTTATCTGTACGAAATATCTAGGCGAATAGGAACCTGTTTTTTGTACCGAAGGAGAATTGCCTTCTCAGGTAACATGTATACCTGTGGAAGTACAGCAGAAATCCTGGAGCCGAGCCTCGCGAACTTGCCTCCTGGTACGCCAGGATTGCCCCGGGGAGCTGGGGTAGTCATAGCCCACGAAACCGGTCGCGAATTGTTATGTCGTTGTGCGCTGCGTGGTGTATTACGCCGTCTTATTCGCTGTGGCGGCGCTATGGAGCTGCAAGAATCGAGACGGCCGAGTCCTGTCGTGGCTCCGGGTGCAAGGACCAAAGTCAACCCGGTCATGTAAGCACTCGCTACCCGAATATGCGGCGCGCGCGAGCATATCCCATGATATAAATTGCTTGCTACGTCCCTCGAATCGTCGTCCTGGATAGCTAGGCAAGCCCGGAACTCTGCTACAAAGCCCGATACTTTCTCGAGAATACCATGTTGACCCCAGTCGCCTTCGTAACGGCCGCCGCCCTGGCCTTCGCCGGTATTACCACGGCGTATCCGACAGACAACACGACCACCACCACTCTACCCTACCCGGATATCGCGGATACTACTTACGCCAGCCCTGACCTTGTCGACTTCTTGCACAAGTTCTTCACCGCTAAGACCCTCGCGAACCTGGACACCCTGCAGAGCCTCTTCACCCCGACGGAGAATGGCGTCTATTATGACGCCGTGATGGGCCTTTCGATTCCGCAGGCCAACCTCTCGGCCGTTTATAAGCAGCTCTACGGAGATGCTCAGCCCGGCGGCGCATCCTACCCGCTGCAAGTCATTGGCGATATGAACAGCGCCGTCATCCGTTTCGTGGACACGCCCGAGATGTTCGGAACCGAGGTTCGCGGCATCTCTGCCGTTGATTTTCTGAACGGCAAGGTGCTACGCTGGATCGACTACTGGGACGCTCGGCACGACCCGCTCATTCTGGAGAGGGGCCCTATGCCGGCAACCTTCGGCGAAGAGCTCGTCACGGCGGCGCCTAACAAGTTTATGGAGTGCATTGTGACCAAGCTCAACAGCGCTCTTGCAACCCAGAACAGCACAGCGGTTGCGGAGCTCTTCACCTTCAACGCAGTCTTCGAAGACCGTGTGCTGCGCACTCGCATTGAAGGCCAGGTCAACATTGAGAGCTACCTGAGCCGAGCGCTGCCCACGCTCCCCTATGGTTCCGGGGTCCAGATACGGCATGTCGTTGGCACCGCGCACGGCGGCGCCTACGAATGGATCGCGAAGCCGGGCGGCGCGACCCCCAGCGGCATCTCCCGAATCGAACTCGACAGCACTGGGCTGATCTCCGGGTTCGCCAGCCTGTGGGATAGCTCGCTGACCACCAACGCGACGCTTGAGGCGCTCACTGGGCTGGTCACGAACTTGTAAGGGGTAATCGAGATATACGGTCGGCGTCGTTCGAATGGGGTCTTGTTTGCACAGGTGTCTGGTCGGGGTCTGTAGAAAGGTTCTTTATTCCATCTGGACCTAGACAAGTCGCTCCGTGGTGTACCGGCGGTCGTCAAAACTTTTAGATTCATCCCTTCATTAGAACTAGAATTCCCGCGATATAGAGATAGAGTGTATTTGATATATCGAGATGAATATACTGAAAGGAGGGGGATAAGCGCATTGCATCTGCATCAGATACAGCCTTCACTCCAGCCATTACTCTTCATTAATTCGTTGTCCGCGCCGAGATCAAGCGTGTGCAGAGTACCGCTTGAAGCCAGAGCATCACTGACTCGAGAACCAACGGTACTTTGGTAACCTTTTCCATTTTTCCGTTTGCCTCGGTGCGAGCCTCTAAATTGGTGCTCAGACCAGCGGCTCAAACTGCTCTGGCAGTGGCCTGCCTTCGATCCAGGCTAAGACTCCATCGGCAAACAAGACGGGCAGTTGTAGGTCCCAGGCATGCACAGCCGCCTTGACCACGACTGCCCTGCTATCGGGGTGTCCGGAATCCTTCCAGGCTAAGCCCATCTTCCTCGTAGGCTCTACGGGGTCTTGTCGGCCGCCCGCGATAGCGAGCACGCGCACCTCTTTGATACCCCTGACCTGTTCCAAGTTGACCTCCAGTATGCTGGAGAACACGCTGTGAACGACCTCCCACCGCCGGTTCCGCCGCGTCTCGGCGCGCAGGTCCTCGTGCCGCAGGAGCCCCAGGTTTCCTGTCAGCAGCCAGTATACGGCGTCAGGCAGGGCGTCTATCGCGGTCATGAGGTACCAGGGGATGCTGGGATGGGCGGCCATGAACCTCTGTGACCCCTCAAAAGGCGCGGACCCGGTAGCCCAGGCCGAGAGAACAAGCTCGGGGAAGCGGCGGGCGAGATTGAGAGTGATGAAGCCGCCCATAGACAGTCCCACCACGTGCGCGCGCCCGCCATGCGCCCTGCGCCGTATCAGGGCAGCAACAAGGTCCGCCGCATCGGGGATACGTGCCGGAAGCAGGTGGGACGAATTGGAATGACCCGGGGCGTCAACGACCAGGAGATGGTAATTCGTCAAGTGCGGCGTGACGTTGTCCCATTCCCGGTGTGAGGCCAGGAGGCCGTGGATGAGGACGATGGTGGTCTCTGCCGCAGGATGGAGGGATAGATGGAAGAGCTCTTCCTGCTCTCCCGCAGGCGTCAACAGGGCCTCGTTCTCCATGTCAGACGCTGTGCTCCTGCACTGCTATGCACGCGCCGATTATAAAAGCGAGCTGAAACGGGGCCGAGTTTTCGGAAGGATTTTATACGTCAAAGTAAGGTACTTGTCAGCCGTGGAGGCCGGAATCCCGGGATGAAACCAACCCCCAAAGCCCCCCACACCGGCGTATCTCAGAGCACGCCAGCCAAAACGAGTCGCTTATCGTTGGCCCAAGCCCTACTTCGTAACATCCTGACAGGCGGTAGCTCTGTATATCGGATACTTTTCCTGCACTGTTTCTGCTAGTTGCTGGCCCGATTGGGACAGCTCACCGATCTAGGCACTATTGACATCGATCACTCTGTCTTGGCACCCTGCCTTGCCTAGGTACATTGCCTAGATTGGAATTCTACCTAAGACCTATTCTCGTACCTGCGCCCCCCGCCAAGAAAACTCTCTTGCGCAATGTACCTTATCCGGTGAATCATGGGTAGGCACGAAACGGATTCACGCACGGCCCACTACGCACCTAATCCTCCAGATAGGACCCTTGAGCCAACCTCTGGGGGGCCCGAGTGCACGTGTAGTAATAATGCTGTTTACAGTATGGAACTCGCATTCAGTATATTGCATGTATTTTCCAACCTAGCATTAGCTTCACGCAAGCGAAAGTGTGCGTCCTCTCCTCACAATCCATCCATGTGCTACCCTATAGACTATGGCTATTCTCGAAAAGCGGGCAGGCAAGCCGCGCTAAAGCAGTCGTGAATATTGCAAGGCCGGGCCGCCGTCGTAAGCGCGGCCGAGGGGAGGGGGCTTTTGGCTTTACTTCTGCTCCTCCTCGACATGGGTCGTCGCTGGAACTTCCTTGTTCATGGCCATCGCTCCCTCGGGATCATCCAAAGCATGGGGTACCAGCTGGTCGCCGAAAAGCACATCCATCTGCTCCAACGTTCGGCCCTTGGTCTCAGGGTAAAAGAACCAATAGGACAGCAGGGCGATGATGTTGAAGACGAAGAAGATGTAGAAGTAGGCAAACCCAATCCTCGTCAAGGCGATCGGCGAGAACTGCGCGAACTATCCAGGTTCCTCAGTCAATAATTGCCTTTCATGTGTTTGCTTAGGAGTATGTCTCGGAAGCAGTGCTCGTGAGACATATACGGAAAGGAAGAAATCAGCTGCGAAACAAGACTTACGACGAGGTTAATGAGCCAGTTGGTAAAGGTCGTAATTGCGTTGCCCAGCGCGCGCACCTCGACCGGGAAGATCTCGGCCGGGTACACCCACGAGATGATGCCGAGGGGCGTGTAGAAGAGACTGAAGATGAAGTTCATGGCCACCATGGAACGCAGCTGGTTGGCGTTGTCCGGGTTGAGGTACTGGGCCTGGACCGCGTTGACCAAGAGGGCACCGCCTAGACCGGCGGCCGACACGATCAGGGGCTTGACACGCCCAACCTTGTCGAGCATCCACAGACCAATTGTGCAGTACACGATGGAGAGCGCGCCGCTGATTCCAATAATCATGAGCGAGGTCTGTGTGTCGATCCCTAGGATCTCATAAATGGTCGGTCCGTAGCTTTGCAACCTTGGTCAGCACCACATCCCGACAGCTCTAACACGCGCAATAACAGGTTTACCCACTAGTTGATGACGTTAATGCCCGAAAGAGGACCAAAGGCCTGGACTCCGCAGCCGAGAATAAGCCGCTTCCGCCACGAGGGCTTGGTTAGGATGGACATGGTCGTAACCTTGCCGATCTCTCGGTCGGCGGCGATGACGTCGCGGATCTCCATGAACTCGAGATCAATCCGAGAGGCGTTCTCTCCATTCCGGAGCTTCTCTAGCACGGCCCGCGCTTCATCATGCTTGTCCTTCTCCATGAGCCAACGTGGCGACTCCTGAAGAAACCATACACCAGCGACGAGGATAATAGCAGGGACGCATTGGAAGCCGAGGGGGAATCGCCCTGAGAGTGGAGCAGGCTGGTTAGAGACTGAAGAGGCGGTAGTAGCGGGCTAGGAGAGACTCACAGGAGAAAGCAGTTGTGGAAAACGAACACCCGTAACCGAGCCATTGGGCGACCAGAAATCCCCAGCTGAGGAACCACTGGAGCAGGCCGGAGAGGGCACCTCGCCACTTGGGCATAGACAGCTCCGAGGCGTACATCGGGATGGTACTCGTCAGCATGCCGACGGCGATGCCACCGATGAACCGTCCAGCGATGAGCATGCCCATGCTGTTGGCGCCGGACTGCAGAGATGAGCCGAGGAGGGAGACTAGTGCACCGAGGAAGATAGTCCGCTTGCGGCCGATCATATCGGCAAAGATCTGTGACGCGAAACGGCCTAGTTAGTTGGTACTCTAGACAGTACGTTGACTTCTCGCAAACTATGGTTCAACTGACCATGTTAATCATGGTTCCAAGGACCGCTCCGCCCTGGAAAGAGCTGACGATGCCGCCCTTAATGTCATCGCTGGGGTTGTCGAAGTATTCCTTAAAATGAGGAAGTGCAATGGTGGACGAGATGATGCCGGAGTCGTAGCCAAAAAGGAAACCTCCCACGGCCAGAAAGGCCGCTGAGGCGATAGTGAGGGTATTGCCTCTGGCCATAGCTGTTATACGCGCCACAAGATCAAGTCGCGAGGGGTAGGGAACTGGGCGTGTTCGTGAAGCAGTTGGGGAGCACTAGCGGTGGGGACCAATGCTTTATATACCTTTGTCCTCTGGCCCAAAAAAGGGGGACGTCTTCCGGTGTGGCGGCGCGAGGGACAAGGGCACACAGATGGCACCTCGGCTCGATGCATGCGAGGACCGAAGGAGGCAAGCTGCACACTGGACCGAAAGTCTCGGTAACCTCCAGCCCGAATGATGGCTAGGTAGACTTGCGAGTCTCAAGAGGTGGCATGGTTTCCATGCCCCAGGTCTTCGGGCTTCCCACTCGCGCACTTTTCTGGTCTCCCCGAACTGGTCCACTTTCACCCCATCTACCTACCCCATCCCCCCCTTCATCTCCATGCAGGGCACTAGTTGCTAAAATGATGCCAGGCGATAATCACACCCCTCCCCCACCCAAACCCCAACGGGTGGAGGCCATGATGCGGCAAGTGGGGTTTGGGGCAGTCTGGCGCCATGGCGAAGCTCGCTTCTGCTCCCTGCAGCACGACTGCCACGCTCGTGTGGATTGCTCCATCTAGCGGACTATGTTGACCCGAGGAGGAGGAACGAGCGCAAGAGGTCGGGAAGCAGACTCGCCGTCTTTGACTCGCGCATCTAGAGTTCGTGGTTGATAAGCGAAGCTGCAAGTTTGCCAGGAGCACCCTCGGCGCCAGTAACAACAGCAGAAGCAGCAACAGCAGCTACGATGGAGGTATTGCGCTGTGGAATCCACGGGTTTGGCGAGGCAATTGGTATCGATGTTGATGAGTTCCGAGTATTTTGGAAGCTCAGATTTGCCGGTGAGCATGCGAGGCAAGCAGCGTATCGCCTTATCGTGTCCACGCGCAAGGACGTCGATGCCCAAGAAGGCTCACAGGACGTTTGCTTCGATTCGGGCCGCCATGAGAGCAACGAGCAGCGCAACGTCCTTTGCAAGCCCAAGGGCGGCTTCCGCTCGACAACGCTCTACTACTGGACAGTGCGCGTCTGGGATCAGGATGGAAACGAGGCTACGAGTGCGGTCAACGAGTTTTACACTTCATATCCGCGTTCGTCCAGACTTTTGCCGCCTTACAGCATGAACCAAACCTATGTACAAACCCTGCTGCTGACCCCAGAAGCGCTCGATGTGTCTTTATTTGTCTGGTTGCTGACCGCGCGTGATATATCGAAGATGCCGCACACCAGCCTCATATTCCGGACGTGGTTCGAGGACGAAGCGAATCGCTGGAAAGCGGTGTGGATCGGCGACGGCGGTGACAAACCCATATACCTAAGGAAATCGCTTTCCTTCGAGCGCAAACCATCGCGCGTCATCGTTCTTGCCTCCGGGCTCGGCCACTTCAATCTGAGCGTCAACGGACAGCCGGCATCCCCCCATGTGCTGGATCCCGGCTGGACCAACTACCACAAGACGGTGCAGTTCGTGGGGTACGACGTGACGGACAAGGTCTTGAACGGGGAGAACGTTGTTGGTGCCCATGTCGGCAACGGCTTCTACGCCGGGGACCAGGGAGACCGATTCTTCTGGCCCATGTACGAAGACAATACGTACGTGCGCTACGGGAACGAGCTCTGCTTTTTCGCCGAGATCCATGTGCACTACGAAGACACACACGAGGTCATCATCTCGGACCCTACTTGGAAGGTCCGCAAGAGTGCCACGACGCTGGCAAACATCTATGCATCCGAGAACCACGACCGAGGACTGTACCCGGTTGGCTGGGATGCGCCGGGCTTCGATGCGGCCGATTGGCAGCCCGCAAAGCCACTTACTGGACCAAGGGGCAAACTGAGGTACCAGAGCCAGCCTCCAGTCGTGCTGCATGATACGCTGGTACCGGTCAGCCAGAAGACGGTCAAACCGGGCGTGATCATGTATGATCTCGGCCAAAATTCATCCATTATGGTACGAGTTGCGGCCACCGGCCTCGCCGGTACCGAATATCGCGTCAAGTACTCCGAGACTATCGGCGAGGATGGGTTAGTCCTGATGCCGGACCCTCTGTTCAAGGAGTTCGAGACGGGCGTCTATTCGAAAATCCGGTTGGCTGGGCACGGTGAGCAGGAGGTCTGGACGCCAGATTTTAGCTTTACCAGCGCCCGATATATCCAGATCGAAGGTGCTTCCCTCGATGGAGAATGGGGCTTGCCCATTATCCACTCGCTCACCGCCCGCCACGCTTCGTCTGCCGCACAGCGCCTTGGGTTCGTCAAGACGGACAAGGAGGACGTCAACGCCTTGATCAATGCTTGCTATTGGACCTTCAGTTCCAACATCTTCAGCTACCATACCGACTGTCCGCAGATCGAGAAATTCGGCTGGTTAGAGGTGTCGTCTCTGCTCTTCCCTGCTACCCAGTATGTCCGCGACATGGAGGCCGTCTACTCCAAGATCCTAGATGATATTATCGACACCCAGGAATCGTCCGGTCTGGTACCTACCATGGCCCCCTTGGTTCGATACATGTACGTGACCGATGAGGCGACCATCTATCTCCTATTCTATGCACTCGCACTGTCCATTGCTAACCTGTTTCCGATAGGTGCGGGCCGATGCACGACACCATCACCTGGGGAGGTGCGGTATGTCTCCTACCGGAAATGATTAAGCGCTACTACGGAAGCACCGCGGTATTTGCCAAGATATACCGACCGTGCGTACAGTACATGGAATACATGGAAGGGAAAGAGCGAGTTGGCGGACTTATAGAGCACGGACTAGGGGACTGGGGCCGAGATATCGCCTTCGGCAATCACCAGGCTAACATCGAAACAGCCATCTACTACAAGTGCCTGCGCAATGTGGCTCTGATGGCGCGAGAGTTAGGGTACACCAGCGATGAGTCGAGGTTCACAGGCTGGGCCGAGCGTATTTATGCAGTCTACAACGAGCAGCTGCTCGTCGTCGACAAGCAAACCTACCCCTACGCCTTCTACACCTCGCGCGACAACCCCGGGAGTCAGGATCGCACGATGGTGGCACAGGCCGTCGCTCTCCAGTTTGATCTCGTGCCGCCGCAACACCGCTCGGATATCATCGCGGCGTTCGTGGCCGCCGCGGAGGACTCGGGCCATGTGATGCTGGCCGGCGAGATCGGGCTCAAGTATCTATGGAACACGCTGGGCGAGCCGGACGTGGACCGGCCTGACATCGTGCTCGACATGGCGCGGCAGGAAGAGCACCCATCATACATGCGCTTCCTGCGCCGCGGGGAGACCAGTCTCTTGGAATTCTGGCAGGACAACTGCCGCTCCAAGTGCCACGACATGCTGGGCACCATCTACGAGTGGTTCTACGACTACGCGCTCGGCGTACGGCCAACCGCCGATGCGTACCGTACCTGGAGCCTCCGGCCGTGCTTCCGGGCCGAGTTCGACTTCGTGGAGGGCGAAGTCGAGTCGCCGTACGGCTTGATCTCTGTCCGGTTCGATCGCCGAGATAGGCAGGATGGCAAGGCCGTAGTGGAGGTAACGGTGCCGACGGGGACTATTGCCACACTGATCCTCCCCGGCGCGAATAGTACGGCTGAGTTTTCTCGACTGCCTGCCGACGACGCGCGGAGGCACGAAGGGAGGACGCTCGAGCTACTACAGGGACAGTATAGACTAGAGATTACACCTTAGGCAGGCCGCACAAGCGGGCACATGGCTCACACCTCTTTAGATTATGAGTAATAGAGAATGACAACAGAAAGCCAGATAAAGCGGGCTCCTGGCCAAGTCCTGTGGAGGTCTCTTCCCCAATTTTGGGTACGCTTTCCGCGTATAAGGACTAAGTGCAGCCTAGACCGCCTTACCCCAAATCCTCCAAACCTAGCTAGTTAGGTACTGTAGGTATCTTAGCCACACCATCCTGCCCTTGCTGGCCCAGGTTGGTCCCCGTCATTCGGGTCAACACTTCTCTAGCATCGGACAAGGAGCGGAGAGTGGGCTGACCGACTCGACGCATGGTGTCACAAGAACAGGTAGACTTTTTCTCATGAGCCAGCCACCGTAACATCAATAACCGAGCTGGATCTAGATCGGAGATCTGTGGGGGGGGCCATCAAAGCTTTGCGTCGTGTTTGTGCGGAGGAACCGTCTAGCGCCGGCTTTGAGATTGCATGATTGGTTTCTCCTGGCGGAGGCAATCATAGATGATTGGGTTTTCGGCCGCCGGCTTTCGGCAGTTTTCATTGGTGGTGCGGTTCGGCTTTGAGTTGTTATCATTGGCTTTCTGCTCCGGCTTTGAGAGCCCGCTATTGGCTGTTGGAGGCCGGGTTTGAATTTCGCTATTACCACCCCCCTCCGGCCTCCCCGCATTTCTCCATGCCCTCCGCACTTTCTCCACTGGGAGGGCGCGTGGGAAAAGTCGGTTGCATGTTTTGGGGTGGGACTTGCATTAACTAACGGCAACGCGAATCCAAACGAGTCGAGGCCAGGGGAGAGGTAGGTTCGTTCAAAGGTACTACAGGGATGCCCAAGGCACGGCGCCTGGGAAGCAAAGAAACGATGTTTTCTCTAGTGTCTTCCGTACTACCCCCCCCACTTCCCTGCCGACACTACTCAACCCTCGCTAGTTCTGGGTGGAGACGGCGCACCGGTTCCGTGGGAGCAACGACGGGAAGGACCAACCGATGTTGCTTGTGATATTCCATAAATGGGGGTATCGTCGAGATATGCATATAAACTAGTGATTCAAGCATCTAGAATACGGCTATGGCTGCTCATCTTCCTACCGCGAGTGAGGCAACGGAAGATATGGAACAGGAGCCTTTGACAGCGAGGCGAATATAAGGAACTACAGGGCTGTAGTGTAGCAAGCCTCCGGGACTCGCTTGCTTCGGAATTTATTACCACTGGCCGCTATGAGCTTAAGAAGTGAAAACTATCTACAGGACACACTATTGCCCCAGGATCAAGAAAGGATGGCCGGAGAGCTTCGAAATAATGCTGACATGTCCTACGAAGGCACTCAGCCATAACCCGCATCTGTGTTTTGGATATCCATCACCATGGTTCGCGTGATTCGGCTTCTCTCTAGGCGCTCGTTTCCGGTCGTTTGGTCCAAACCGAACTCGGGCTCGCGATCGAGCATGTCGTCTACCTTGTTCTCCACCGCGAGCGCGTGCGCAATGAGAAACTTGACCATCCACTTGTCAAAGCGGTGGGTGTTGCGGCTCAGGGACCGCATGCAATTGTTCTGGAACACAACGAGCCGATTAATCTATGGCAGCCATGGGGTCAGCTAGTGTATTGGTGGCATCGAATTGGGGAACACCATCGTACCATCAGCTCCACACTTGACCAGTAACCGCGCAGTTGTACCAAGGACTCCAAGTTGGACTCCAGACGGTGCTTGGAGTCTGGGAGCTCATGGGCCTCTCCGAACAGATAAGTGTGAAGCAAAACGGAGGATGACACAATTGTAACATGGCCCACGATGTTGTACAATGCCTCCGCCCCCGGTTGACCCCGAGACGCTTTCAGCACGTCACAAATAATAGTAGCATGAGCCTTGCAGCGTGCGGCGTATATCTTGCCGTTTCTTGTGGACGGTCGACGCTGGTCCAGGTAGAGATAAAACAGCAGCGTGTAGTAGTGATGATATCCAAGATGGAAGGCAATAAAGACGCTACCCAAGCCTTGGTCCACGTAGATGGCTAGATTCTCCAGCGAAAAGTGCATCTGCGGCTCAAGGTTCTGCTCAAAGGCGAATAACTGGGCATCGAGGCCGCGGACAGCCTCGTCGATCAGATCCTCGTCCCACTCGATCGTCTCGGCGAGGTGTTTGTGAAGGTCCTGTATTTGACTGTATATCTCAACCAACCTCACCATGTGGCCCCAGAGTCCAGGTTTCCACTCTTCATCAGGAATATCGGGGTCTCCAGTTCTCATCTCGTAGAAGCACTTCTCGTCCATGGGTACTCGTGGTCGCTTAGGTTGCGAGCGGAACTGGCGCGATAAGTCCGAGCCGCCGCTAGCCCAGGTGTCGGTGATGAAACACGTCCAAAAGATTCGTCGTTTTGTCTCCCTGGTGACACCATCTTCTTCCGGGTTGCTGACCCCGAGGTTGAGGATCTGCGCCATACGGTTGGCATACGCTGCCATGGTTCTCTCTGTCAGCACCCTGGAGAGGGAGGTTACGAGGGGCTCCAGGAAAGGTGTACCGAAATATAATGACTCAGCATCAGCACCACCGTCGCCAAAGCAGATATTTCCCACAAGAATTGACGATTGGAGATTGTCGATGCAGATATGCTCGAGATCATCCTTCAAAGCGGCCTTTGCTTGGGACGCGTACAACTGACCACGGGTTCGTACGTCGGTATGCGTGGCAAACCTAAATCTCTGTTACCCTTTGCGTATCCAGACAACCACATACTGGGATAGCTAGCGCAATCGTATAATTACCGTGCGGATAAGCCCATCATCCCCAGCGTTACCGTTCGCGAGGCCGTCCCCGCGGCGACGCTCGCCTTAAAAGTATGCTCATGGAAGAGGCTGTGAGGCTGGTCGTTGATGAAGCGAAAGTATAGGTCTACAAGATACATCATCTCTTCCTCTGCCCGCGTCTGCACAACGGTGGGGAGAGGCTGCAGAGCCACGGGGGCCTGGGACTCGGGCTGGGCATCTGCAGCGGCCGAGCACGCCAGGTTTCTCTGTACGCACTGCGAGCATGTCTCCCCGCGAGCCCCATCGCATCGGCGCTTACCTGTTCTGCACTGCAAGCACGCTTTCACGGGCCGCATGTTGCTGAGGATGGCCCGAACTAGAATCCTCGGTGTAGGGGTGTCGTCAAAGTTTTGCAATTGCCGAGGCGGGGTTTGTTGCCAAACTCCACTGGCCGTGAAACTAAGCTCGAGGAGAAACCCCGCTAATCGAATTGTTCGCCCATGCACTGATCCTGATGGCGGGATAGAGGCGACACGCCGTGCCAACAAAAGAGCGCCGGTTTTCAGCATACCACGAGCTGTTACCCTATCGAGTTTATCGGCTCAGTTGGCGCGTTGTATCATTTTGCGCGCCGGAGCACAAGCAGGGACGATAGAGGCGGCAGTGCACCACTTCTTTTTTAACTATCTAAAGGTTAGCTTTACAGCTGACTTACGTTTTGGACAAGCTGTACGTTCTATAGCAAACTACTTAACACTCACAAAACAATATCTTGATCTAATTGTGGTCGCCCGACAGACCCTATGTCTCGAAGCTTACAACTCCAAAAGTCCCTAAGGGATTATCAACGGTCGCTATTACACCGATCACTTGCATCGTAGACGGCCCGAAGTAGCCTTGGCAGATGGCATGCCCCGCATAAATCATATAACATCTGGAACATCCCACGGAATACAATACACCGAGGTTGAAGGTATCGACATGAAGGCAAAGACAGGGGTTATGAGCCTTGCCATGGGGACGAAGTGCGCTTCCATAGCGCTAGTTTATACGGTAATGAGATAGCTATTCCTATTGTTCCCTGTACGGTCAAACCTTCTCCAAAGGAGGTTAGATGGTACAAAGGGACTAAGACGACGAGGATGTGGCTTGCGAGCGATTCCCGCTGGCATGTGGGACAGTGGGAGCGTCGCATGATGAATGGCGAAGCTCATCTCTCCATCATGGACCCGCAGTACAACGAGATCGCTCAGCTCATCTCCAACCCTTGACCTATTCCAGCAATATCCGAGAGACGTAATCGAGTAGGTCTTGTGCTATAGGATACTGCCACTGTTGGGGAAACTCAGCTGGGGAGAAATTGGCCAGAGTACGGGACGCTAACGCACGGAATGTGGAGGTAACACCGAGCTCCACTCCTTCTCTGCACCCCTCCCCCCAGGAAACCCCCGCAGTTGGGGATGGGAAGCAGGGGGACAATGGACGGGAACTAAGACAGCTCGTTTAGCCCGCCAAGGACATATGGCTCGCGGTGTAATGGTAATAACGACAGCTGGGTGTAAAAGTTGGTCATCCAGTGAGCGTAGCCGACCAGAGAGGGTCAAGTCTATGTGTCATCGGACCATAGTGGTCACGGTTGCCGAATTCCGTCCCGGCGCTGAAGCTTATAAGAGAGCTATATGCCACCTATGTAAAAGGAACGAACGAGCACCGGTATCCCCTCCACCTCGTCCTTGAACCTCTTCTCTCAGGGTAACCTGCTTAGCTCTTGAAGCATCTGAAGCATGGACAAGCACGTTCTGCGGTCGGTATTCCTGGCTACTGCCCTGGGAGCAGTGACTGCGTGGGCCCAACAGCCCCCTTCAGGTTTGGTCGGAGATGGTGAGTGACTCTGAAGTGGTCGGCTAGTGGCCACCAATGTCGTTGTATTCTGCTGGGCCCGAGCTAACCGTAGCTCGTACAGTCGCCCTCGGCGAGTGGCAGACTGCCTATAACCAGGCTGTCTCGTTTCTTGCCGACCTGACGCTGGCCCAGAAAGCGGCAGTTGTCACTGGCAAAAACGCGACGAATTCCGTCACGGGAGAAACCTTTCCCGGCGTGCGGATTTCCGACGGCCAGCAGGGACCGAACTCCCAGTACTTTGTCACCGGATGGGGTCAGCCGTTGGCCCTGGCCATGACCTTTGATCGTGAGGCCATCTACCAGCAAGCTAGGTCCGTTGGTGTAGAGTATTACACTCGGGGCTACAACGTGGTTGATGGCCCGACAAGTTCGCCCATGGGCCGCACGCCGTGGAGCGGGAGGCTTCCTGAGGGGATGGGGTTTGATCCTTACCTTAACGGGATCGTCTTCGGCACCCTGACCAAGGCACAGCTGGATGTCGGGGTCCTCTCCAGCGGAAAGGTCCGTGCCATCTTTCATCTTTCTGTATTGAAACCGAGAAGCCGATGCTGATTTGGAATAATCCATAGCACTTCCTCTTGAACGAACAAGAGACTGA
Source organism: Thozetella sp. PMI_491 (assembly GCA_021432635.1). Lineage (NCBI taxonomy): Eukaryota > Fungi > Ascomycota > Sordariomycetes > Chaetosphaeriales > Chaetosphaeriaceae > Thozetella > Thozetella sp. PMI_491. Next base: position 64,161 of record MU270140.1, read on the forward strand.
TCGTATGAATGCGGCGAGCAATCAGTATAACTTGACGGCCTACTCCTCTAACGTCGACGACAAGACTCTCCACGAGACCTACCTATTTCCTTGGTACGATGCTGTCAAGAACGGCTTGGCAACGGCCATGTGCGCGATGAATGCAGTCAATGGGACTTACTCCTGCGAGAACAAGCCGCTGCTTACGGGCCTTCTGAAAGGAGAGCTCGGCTTCCCAGGCTTTGTCGTTCCAGACATCTCGGGTCAGAGGACAACGGACGGGTCTGCTAACGGGGGACTTGACTGGGCTAGCGACCAGAAATGGTCACCTGCCATCATTGAGGACCTTGTCACCTCCGGCAAGCTCAGCACAGAGCGCCTCGACGACATGGTGATTCGCAACATCATCGGGTGGTACCGCGCGAACCTTAATAATGGGTCCTTTCCGTCGGCCGCCACTGCCACCGACTACCGCGAGGTACCCAACATCATGGGCCACCGAGCTCTCAACCGGCTCAACGGCGCCAAGTCCATGGTCCTGCTGAAGAACAAGAACAATGCCCTGCCGCTCAAGACCCCACGGACAATGTCTTTGTTTGGTGCTCATGCAGGGCCTGCGATTGCTGGTCCCAACATTGCGTTTAGTGTTTCGGGGGTCCAGGATGTGTTTTCCGGGCACATGGCAACGCCTGGTGGATCAGGGAATGCGCCAATGCCCTATCTGGTCAGCCCGCTCGAGGCGCTCAGTCGTAGAGCGGCTGCAGACAACACCGAGTTCCGTTGGATCTTGGCAGACAATTACACCGCAACAGGCGGGGGCTTTAGTATCGGCGGTACGGCTACCGTGCCGTCCATAAAGGGCTACGCCGCCGACACCGAAGCCTGCCTCGTGTTCTTGAATGCCTGGTCTGGAGAAGGGAAGGACAGGGCAGAGCTTCGTAACGATGGTCAAGACCAGCTTGTCCTTGCGGTCGCCAGCCAGTGCAAAAACACTATCGTTGTCATCAACTCGGTCGGCCCTCGCGTGGTCGATGCCTGGGTTGAGCATGACAATGTCACCGCTGTCCTCTTTGGCGGGCCGCTCGGGCAGGAGAGCGGTAACTCCATTGTAGATGTGCTCTATGGTGACTACAACCCTAGCGGCCGGCTGGCATTCACCATTGCCAAGGCCGAGTCCGATTACGTTGCTCCCATCTGCCGGACTGTCTGGTGCGATTTTACCGAAGGGAACTACATCGATTATCGACACTTTGACAAGAGTGGCATTAGCCCTCGTTATGAGTTTGGATTTGGTCTAAGCTACACCACGTTCAAGTACGACGACATTAATGTCGCTAGCAATGCGACGGGTGGCCCGGCTACGGGAGAGTACTCGGTCGGCGGCCGTGCCGACCTCTGGGACACTGTCGCCTCGATAACCTTCAGCTTGCAAAACACAGGGTCGCTGGGCGGGGCTGAGATTCCGCAGCTGTACCTGTCCTTCCCGGATGTTGCCGACCAGCCGATCCGACAGCTCAGAGGCTTCGAGAGCGTCTACCTGGGCGCTGGCGAGAGCACCAGCGTGACTATGGCGCTCCGACGGAGGGACATCAGCTACTGGAACGTGACCGCCCAGGAGTGGACGATTGCGAAAGGCAACTATACTGTACATGTCGGTGCAAGTTCGCGAGACATGCGCCTGTCGGAGACCTTTGTTGTGTCGAGCTGCCAAGGCTCAGCCAAGGGGAAGAGGTTTCAGCACTAAGTTCATTCTAGCTGCTTATATATAGCCTCTAGATACGCAGCACTGGGATTTTACCTTCTCAGTCTTGACAACCTAATTTATAGTTGATGATTTATCCATGCAGTCTATAGCGGGAGTCTGAGCTTCTTGTCTTGGGGATAGCGTCTCCTCCTACCCTTCAGTCCCGATGCTCGATAACGTTTGAATTGAATGTATTCCCGATGAGCCCATAAATAGTGTACCTGGCTTGGATGACACAAATTCGCGGGCTCTCTGCACATGTCAATGGAACATTACAAGGCTGATGTGCAAATTACGTGGCGGCTTGAACGGTAGATTATATTGCTAGAGGTAGCTGTATAGAGGACGGTACATCAGTTCTCAGTGCCAACCCCCAGATTAGCGAATAATTGTATTATCTGCCGTGTAGGCTGTTTGCCTTCCGACAGTTTACTTCGACGATGCACTGCTTCGCTGCGCGGCGGCATCGTGCAGAGCCTGGATATCACCCTTCCACTGCTTCTCATCAACGCGCTGGAGACGGCGGTCATAGGTGACTAGTCCGTTCACCTCGCCTTCGACATCGGTCGTCTGGGTGTAGACGGCGCTACGATGACCAAAAATTAGTATCAAGCTGCAGAACTGAACTATGAGAATAGGAGCGAGCTTACCCGCTGCAGTTGTACATCTGTACCTGCGAAAGGAGCTCGCTGAAGAGCCAGTGAGCCCGGAAGTTGTAGGACTCCAGGTTTGCGTTGATCTCGTAGGTCTGGTTGATGGCATTAATAGCTTGCTCCACATTCCAGAGGCTACGTAGATGTCCTGTTAGCATCGGTTTGACCAGACTTTTGGCTGCAGTGGCACACTGACTTCTCAATCGGCACGACATGGCCGAGACCGCCGAACTCTCCTTGGAAGCCAATGCGGCTAGGATCATACGGAGAGGAGGCAATCGAGTAAAACGGTGTTCCACACTGTGGGTTGGCATAGTGGTGGTTGTCCTAACCGAAGTGCATCAGTAAGCAGCTGGCCATAGCATCTAATGACAGACCACAATGGAAGCTTACAGAGAAGTCCCCAGCTCCGTGGTCGTTCCATCCAGTCGTAGAATCGATCAGCCTGGTAGGGTCCATCCGCCGAACTTCATCGGTGAGAGCGAATTCGGGGGCATAGGCACTGTTTTGTCCCCAGCCTTCATTGTAGATGACCTATGAAACAACAGTTAGCACCATGACGGCCAGTTCTCACGGCAACTGCAAGGAATACTAACCCAGGTGACAATGCTGGTATAGCTCTTGTGCTCGTTGATCAGGATTTTAAGCTGGCGCTCAAACTCGGCCTGCTGCGAGGGCGTGATCATTAGGTCGTTCGGGGTCATGCAAGGCATGTCCTGGAAGACAAGCAGGCCGAGCTCGTCACACGCACGGTAGAAGAGATCAGGTTCCACCTTGATCTATAGAGCTTGTTAGTGGAGAACTAGCGCTACGACGATCTGCCTCGCAATCGTGGGGGGGGAGGGCGGGGGAGCCAACTTACGTGCTTGCGGATCATGTTCATGCCCAACTTCTTGAGAAGCTCGAGATCGAACCTCAGGGCCTCGAGGGTAGGGGCCAGGTAGATACCGTCGGGCCAGAATCCCTGGTCAAGAGTGCCAATCTGGAAGAGGAACTCTCCGTTGACGAGCGGCCGCAAAATGCCGTTGACCTCTCCGGAGGAAATGGTTCGGAAACCCGTGTAGCTCTGGATCTCGTCATTGCCTAGCTTGACCGTGAGGTTGTACAAGGTCGGCGAGTTAGGCGACCAAAGGCTTGGGTTCTCGACCGTGAAGTCGAAGGCCTCACCGGAAGTTCCCTTACCGGTGGCAATGACGCTGCCGTCCTCGCCCAAGACCGAAACCTCGACCGCGTCGGTCTGGTTCGAGCTGTGCACGGTGACGTTGACTAGATCGAGTGGTTAGAACATACACATGGACCGAGCTCGGAGGCGCGACTCACCAACACCGTGCATGTCCGCCGACAGGTCGAGTTGGGTGATGTGGTTGGCAGGCGCGTTCTCGAGCCACACAGTCTGCCAGATACCACTGCAGGGCGTGTAGAATATGTGCGACGGGTTCGCGGCCTGCTTGCCCACGGGGATGCGGTCGGCGAGCGCATCGGTGGGGTCGTGCACGAACACCTTGCTGTTGGTCGCTGGTTAGCACTGCATCATCCGGGGGGGGGGGGGGGGGGCGGGGGGCATCGGCGTAGGCAGCAAAACATACATCTCGTTGCTACCTTGGGCGCTAAGCTGGTCGGTGATATCGAAAGTGAAGCGGAAGTAGCCTCCACGGTTCTCGCCCACGCGGACGCCGTTCACGAAGACAACGGCCTCGTAGTCGACGGCCTCGAAATTGAGAAGCACCCGCTGCAGTGACGCGGACCACTCCTCAGGGACACTGAAGGACGTGGCAAACCACATGTAAGTGACGCCGCGCTCCATGATGCCCGAGATGGCGCTCTCGATGCAGGAAGGAATCAGAATCTCCTTTGCCAGCGGGGCCGAGGGCGGCGAGTTCACATCGTCGGGACCGCTCGCGGCCTGGTAGGTCCAGATGCCGTTGAGGTTGTGCCACTGGTCACGGAAGAGCTGGGGGCGGGGATGCTCCGGCCACGGGTTCAAGCCCACTTCCTTGGTCCACGGCGTGTCGAGCGGCCCGGTCTTGAGCTCGTACGGCACAGTAGTGGGCCTCGGGTTCGTGCCCGTGGCGGTAGATGTCGCGTTGCACCGAGCGGCGACGGGGCCGGCGAGGGCCGCGAGCAGGCCAAAGATCTTGGAACCTCGCATCTTGGTAGGATCTAGCACCTGGTCGTTCTGGACTTGGAACAAGGAGGCGGTGTCACCTGGAGCCCGTGGAAGGTGAAGAAGACCTGAGTGAGGCACGTCCAAAGCGTCCCGCCGCCCCCATAGTATTTATACCCGCCGAGCGACCTGGGTTTCATAGCGTGTAGACCGTGGTCTGACGGTTGGGGACGTCACGTCTAATCGTCCACGCCGGCCCGCCGAGGCCTCGCCCAAAGTCCCTAGCCACCTAGCGAAAAGGGGGGTTGACACAAGCTGTCTAGGCAGATCGCCGCCAAGGTAGATGTTACATGGCTGCGATGGAGATGGTATGAATACATGGTCAACAACATATGTTGCGTCCCATCGTGGGGCGGCCGATGACGGGGGGAGGGGCCGAGCGGGTCCAACGGGTCCAACGGGTGACCTGCGGCGCGCACGGGTTCCGGGACTTTTTATGAAGTTGCGGGGATTGCCATCTTGATTGGGAAGGTGTGACGCAACTCCCAATGTGCTGTTAAGACAGGAATTGGGCGCGTCATGTAGGCACTCTAGTACTGTAGCAGCAATGATGCGGTGTGCGGCGCGGCTCTGTGGGACAGCCGGGACAAATGCGCGCGTAGCGTGTGCAGCTCTGCCTCCCCGGCGCCCCGCATACCTGGTCACGCCAGCTCTCGGCGCGTCGATACCGGGCTTCCGCCATCGGCCCCACGTCCTAGGCCTCTTCTGCCCGCGCGGAGGTTGCAGCGACGTTGTGGGCCGCACGCCAGGTAGATGCCCTAGCCTCCCCGTCGGTGCTTCTCTGAAAATTTTTATGCCCGAGACGAAGGCAGAGTAGGTATGATGGATGCCAAGCGCCCGCACCCTCTCTGGCGAGGCGGCACAGGCGAGCATAGCGAGGTTGCGAGGCCAGCCCGTCCTGCCCGTCTGAGACGCCGCTCTTGGCCCAGGCCAGCAGCCGTGGCCGATCAACCACTAATTTCCCCCCCGTGGGGAAGATCGCCGCCGAGTCGGCGGGGCGCGATCGGGAATCCTGGGTGCTTGCGGAACCAGGAACCGGTATAAACACGCTAAGGTGCGGCACTGCATACAATAAGCACTACCTAGGCCGCTAAACAGGTCACCTCGCTGGCCTGCCTCGGACGATAACCAGGTATTGTCCGTCTTGGCGCGGGGTTTGACAGCCCGAGCAGTGCTTCGAACCCCTCTTCGACTGGCTAAGTGGAACGTCAGGGAACACATGTCGATGCTTTGCAGGTTATTTCCGGCCTCTCCGGTGCCTTGATCGGTACCTTAGCTTCTATTTTGCTGGTCGACTACTAAGCTAAGTCGGCGCATCTGCGGCGATGCAGACCTTGCTGTAACCTCGATGAGGACGTCTCCAACCCGCCCGGTTGATTGGGGAGCAGATGTTCGCTCGACAAGCAGCCACGAACCAAAATCATCTCATATCGGCATCATTGGTTACGGAAAGCTTAATTCAGCCTTCTAGATCCATAAGTCCAGGCATCAAATCGCATAGATTGAGACGAGATTAGCGTTTAAAATTCTTCCATTGCTTCAAGGAGTGAGCTACATACCAGGCCTGTAGATAGAAATCATGGGGTGCCTTGACTAGATTTAGACTACCACTCCGTTTCCAGTACGTGAAGCAGCAATTAAAACAAGTAGTCGAAAGCAAGGAAATCAACGGCGACAGTCTGTCACTAAAAATAGGGAGAGGCAAGGAAAACGAAGTGCGACACAAATTGTCGAAGCCCCGGAGTGCAGATGGCCATTCAAGATCCAAGGAAGCTTGTATGCAAAGGACCTTCCCGCCAATTTCTCTACAGTGCAGTACAACAATTATATTCGACTTTTTGCTACGGTCTAACAACTTATACATCAGGGATAATCGTTTAGATAGGGAGGGGGATAAGTCAGGTTAGGAGTAATCAATCTGTCTTAGAGGAGGGCTATACATTCCTATCGGCTCCAACGTAGCCTACGACCGATCAGTCTACGTGCTCACCATGTACCCAGGAAATGAATTAAAGTGAGCCCCTAGGGCTAAAATGGAGCTCGGTGCTACCGTCGACCACAGATCTTGGGTAGCATGATCGGCCTGCTGTGAAGAGGTGTACAGAGCGCGCCGGATCGACGGCACCAGTGGGTAGCAGTGTCAGCCGTCGACTCCATTCCACGTGGACAACTGCACGTATCTTCCTCAGACATGCCGTCATTGGTGCAGAGTATCTGCCAGAGAGGCGTGGGATGGTGGGTGGGACGGAAAAGAGGCCCCATTTGAATGAACGGCATGACAATGGGATAGATGTCTGTTTCTTGGCGTCATCAGGGTCCATTGCACATTGGTAACACTTACACTTAGACGCCTAAACATTTCGAGCCAATATACGAATCGGTTCAATACAAAGCGGCGAGACACCCAGCTACCATGTCAATGCACCTACATCCACTATTCACTAGGATGCAGTGTAGGATCGAATTTAGTTGCTCACCAACTACTGGCTCGGCCATTCGTGGGATGGAGCCCCTGGAAGCTGCTCTCGGGCTCGCCAAGCAAATTACCAGCGCAGGTGGTTATTCACTTATCGTCTCGAAGCCTCAAACTGCCCTAAAAGGGATTAAAGTTAAAACAATGAGAGTCTAGAGTTAGGAACAAAATGTCCTAGACCAACGAGTCCAACTGCGCTTCCGGTTGGCCGGCACCTGCAAAGCTCACGTAACAAGCAGTCGAGAACCACCCTAGGTTCGATACCAAATTCTGTTTAGAACAGCCGCACTTGGTTGAAATCAAATCTCATCAATAGCTACATTCCTAAAGCTCCCACCACCGACCTTCCCAAAAAGCCCGGCCATGCCCCATTTATGAGTTCCATCAGTCGCTGTGTACGTCAAACTCGAAACGGACTGAGCCGACTTCAATGTTGCCGTGAGGCGCGCCCCTTGAACGGCAAGCGAGAGAGAGTACCATTCGTCCACTCTGATTCCTCCGGGACAGGCCATAGAATCCAAAACAACTGCATTGTCTGTGTTCCTCCACAGCGTTAAATTACTCGTGCTACTGTCGATGGCCAGCGTGTAGCCGTGGAACTGGTCAAGGCCATGATTAGGTTGAGATACTCGTGCGACAATGCCCACCTCTCCGGCGATACCAATAATTTTCACCTCAGCGCTAATTTCATAGTTTTTCCAACCGGTAGAACCAGTTAGGGCCAGAGCAGACACGCTATCTCCGACGGTGCCGAATTTATATTCGTTGCCGGAAACAGACCAGCCTACCGCGCCGGCTGCTCCAGTATCGATCCAACCCAGCTGGCCGTTGGCTGCGAAATTGGCTCTATAAGGAAGAACGCCGATAGGGGCTTGCCCCGTGCGCACAGCGCAGAACCCAGCAGGTCCTTGGCTGGTTGGAGCAGTATACCGGATGGTTCCGTTTGAACGAAGAAGCATGTGTGGGCTGTAATTGGAGTTACAGGCAGTTGAAGCATAGCTAACAGCCCAGGGTGATGGAGCCCACGACCATGCGCCGACTCCGTACTGTTTGTTGATATAGACACTCCGCTCGGCTTCAGGCGTCCGCGCATTGGTGGTTATGTCCCAGGTATTATGAGGCGCCAGCAGCAGCTGCTTTGACGATGAATCCCAGATCGTATAAGGGCTTGATCCGGCGTAACGACCATCTTCGGATACCACAGCGGTGCCCAGATCGGCTGCATTCCATGTGATCCCATCGGGTGACTTCTTCACGTGTATAGGGCACCTCAGCGGGTCCCACCCACATATCTCGTAGGCCATCAGATACTCTCCATTGTCCATCAAGGCAACTGTCGGCATTCCGGGACGGTCGGTCTGAGTATCGCTAGCGACGGTGCGGACAACATCTCCCCAGGTATCTCCGCCATCATGGGATACGACGTGAACCAACATTTGGCTGTGAGTTGCGGCACTTCTTTCGTCTGAAAAAGCGGCCACAAGGGCTCCCTGTTTGTCTAGGTAGAGGAAAGGTTCCCAGATACCGGCGGTAGTGGTGCCACCCTCTTGCCACGCCCCTACAGGATTCCAGGTGTGTCCATGATCAGTCGAACGCCAGGTGAAGAAAGAGGTGAACGACTTGTTGGTGGGGACGAGGTTGCCGACAAGGAGTAAAGTGCCTTCAGAGTAGTTGCCGATCTGGTGGGGGAACTCGAAGAAAAAGGGCTGCCAGAAGCGCGCACAGGGATGACCTGGCCCAGTTTGACTGTCGTAGACGGTCGTTAAGGTCGTCCAAGTCTCTCCTCCGTCTTCGCTCTCACGAATGATAAAGCTAACCTCAGTCCCATTTGGGAATGCAGCATTTTCGGTATTATTTGCATACCAATGTTCCCAGGTGGCCAAAAGCTTGCCATTGCCAGGTCCAGCATGCTGGAGTTCTATGACTCGGGCATAGACGTTGGCCTCGTTGGCGTAGGCAGGTTCCCAGAGGAAGGACCCTTGCCCGTCTGCGAGCACCAATGAGATGTTAGTCGCAGCCCATAAAGTAAACAGTCCTTGGCACCCTAGTTGAACCATGGCGTTGAAAGCCTAAGTATAGAACGCTGAAGATATCACCGCGAACACCAAAAACGAGCTGCCTCAAATATCTCCTGGAGACTTCACTAAACCAAAGGGAACTTGCACGAGGATATGTACTTCAAAATCTAACGCCTGGTTCGATTTAATATTGGTACTCAAGAAAAGGCCATAAGCCACAACCCTTTAGGTAGGGTTAGCCAAGGTAAGCAAGAGCTCAAAGAAGGCCCGGAAGTTCGTCATTAGCCCCTCAAAAGATGGAAGCGGCATAGCAAGACAACGCTAGATACGTTCCATTTCCAAGTAATCATTACTAATATCGATGTAGTTATCTAGTAAGGGGTCTACATTTGGCTCCTACCGTCTTACATACCACTCCTGTATTGTATTTCATCAACCTCACCGCTTGAGGGGAAGGCTGGACATGGGGCGGATCTCGCCTCCCTGCGCTATGGGTGGTTAGAACTAGCATTTCCCCTCAAATCCGGGGCCCCGCAGACCGGAGCCAGTCGAACCTTTCCCAGCCTGGCCCGTAAGGGTACGAAACAGCATGAGCGGTTGGACAAGCCAGGTGCCTGGCAATCTTAATTGACAGCGCTTATTAGATAATGTAGTGTCTATTGGCACGACTATCTTGGCAAGCTCTTACCCGCTAAGGACTGGCGAAATGGTGTCGGATCCCGCTTGTACTAAGCGAACCTCCGCTAGCAACTCCGTCCAATGCGGGGCAAAAGGCAGACTTGCGGCATCGGGAAGAATGAACCTAACTGCCTCTCCGTGGATAGCTCCTGTAGCGGGAAAGGAGAGGAAGGGAAAGGGGAAAGAGAAAATGGGCAAGTATTTGACCAAAGCAAACATAGATATGGACCAAATTTGGCGCAATGGATATGCAACAATACACTCTTTTCTTACCCAAGAATAACGAAAACTTCTCAGCCAGCTTGTTGTCAAAATGGAACGTGCCGTTGTAAGCATCACCACCCAACACACTATCGCGTCCGTGGATCGCAAGATCTTCTCCGGCTTCGTGGAACACATGGGACGCTGCGTCTATGGCGGCCTAGTACCTTCCACATACCCAGACGCATCTAGCACGGATGAATGCACCAAGCAGAACTTCCGCAAAGATGTCATCGAGACGTTCAAGGAAGTGAGGCCACCGCTTGTGCGCTACCCAGGTGGCAACTACACAGCCAACTTCAACTGGATGGACGGCGTCGGCCCGACCCGCAAGCCTCGGGTCGAGCTGGCCTGGCTAAAGACGGAGCCTAATACGTTTGGGACGAACGAGTTCGTCGAGTGGTGTCGCGAGGCCGAGGTCGAGCCTTTCCTTTGTTTGAATATGGGAACTGGGGACCTTCGAGAGGCCCTGGCATGGATCGAGTACTGCAACAGCGACGCAGATTCCTACTACGCCAACCTCCGCAGGAGTCATGGATACGACAAGCCGCACAATGTTAAATACTGGTGTCTGGGCAACGAGGTATACGGCGACTGGCAGGTCGCTCAGGTGTCAAAGGAGGTCTACGCAGCAATGGCCATCCAGTGGGCCAAGGCCATCCGCCTCCTCGACCCCTCCGTCAAACTTGTCCTCTGCGGCCAGCACGGATACAACGACTGGGACGCCTACGTCCTCAACGAGTGTATCTCATGGGTTGACTACCACTCCATCCACCTATATACCGAACAAAAGAGCCACGAGATGGCCGTGCACGCACCCAAAATTGCCGAGAGGAGCATCGTGTGGATGCAGGCCATGATAGACAAAGCCCGCTTCAACAGGAAGGTCTCTAAGCCGGTCAAGATCTGCTTTGACGAATGGAACGTCTGGAACCCGGAGCGATATCCCGGGACGGAAGGACACGAGGAGATATACAACGTGTCCGATATGCTCGGCGTGGCCGTGTGGCTCAATATCTTTCTGCGCCATGCTGATATCGTCGAGATCGCCTGCCTAGCCCAGAGCGTCAACGTCATCGCCCCAATCTACACTCGTGAGGGAGACCTGATGAAGCAGACAATATGGTGGCCGTATCTGCTGATGTCACAGCATATGCGCGGGCGCTCCATTGCCACACATGTAAACTGCTCTGCGTGGCAGGGGGAACTGATAGGGCAGCTGGAGAAGTTCGCAGGCATGCTGCCATCGGACCTTAAGCACCTAGACGTAGCTACTACTATCGACGATGACAACATTCTAGCGGTTTCTATCGTTAATGGAAAACTCGAGGCGGTTGAGGTAGACTTGCAGATCGACTGTAAGGTGAAAGAGGGCATTGAGAAGATTGAGGTTTATGGGGAGCCTGGTGATGAAAATTCGTTTGAGAGCAAGGATAAGGTTGTTCCAATTCGGTCTCAGCTTTCGAATTCGTTGACAGTGACACTGAGAAAGTGTTCTTTTACAATACTTAGATTTCAGCTTTAGAGATTACGATTTTCGCTATTGACGGCTAATGCTGGTTGATACCGATAATAGTGATTTGCAGAAGAAGATTGGGTCATGCCGTAATCACTAGTGTTATCAGTAGACATGCATATTAACGGGTTAGGATAATAGTCAACGATCGTTTCTTATCATCTGGAACGGTCTATAATCGGCAAAAGATCTTTGTAATATCCCAGTGGTCCCTTGCATCTATTGCACGAGTCTCCGACCGTAAAGTAAACATACCATATAAGCAGGTACTCAGCTAAGCAAGAAGATAATCAAACTGCTAGGCTAAATAGATCAATTACTTCCGAGAGAATCATCCGGTGCTGGCATATTTGCGTGACTATAAGAAACGAACTTCCACTAGCTGCAAATTCCCAAATATAGCTCTAGAAATTTCTCAATCTCTCACTACGTGGACATGAGTCTTGTTAAGATCTTCTTGATACGCATTCACAACCGTATTCTTGAAGTCCCGTGCCTTGACCTTGCTCGTAAACAAAATGTCCAGCTCCTCATAAGTTCGGCCTTTCATCTCCGGCAACCTGAAGAATACGTAGGTAAAGCAGAGACTGCCGGTGAAAGCGAAAATGAAGGCAGCTTTTCCCTTCAGATTGGCCTCTGTAGGGTTAAATAGGTAGGGCATCACAGCACCCCAGATGATATTTAGGCCGTTGAAGGTGTTTCTTGCTAAGGCGATAGTTTTGGCCCTTAGGCGAGTCGAGCCTACCTCTGTGACGATAGAGAAGGCCACCGAACCGACAGTCATGCTCGTGATGAAGGGCCAGATAATCAGAAGGACCGCCTGTGCCCACATTCCGGTGTTGGTATTGCTTAGCGAGGCACATCCGATGGACAGCATGATAAGCACGTTGGCCGTGATACCCATCATGTAGATAGTCCTACGCCCAAAGTAGCTAAGCATCACCCACGACAGCGCTGTGCCAGCGATGGCAATGAGACGGTTACCGATATTGAGGTTGAAAGCTTGGTCTGTTGGCAGGCCAATTTGCACAAAGAAGTATACGTCGAACGATTTCTGGGTGACAAGAGTGTTAGCGGTCGATTGTTTCGCTCATATATGCCCGGCTCCTATATAGATGTATTCGGCGGTAAAACAACCAACTGTAGGCACTTACTACTGGTAGACCGAAAAAGACTTGTGTCGCCCAGGCCATGCAGGCGATCTCCGTGCGCCTTAGATCAACTCCTCTGAAGCAATCGATGTACGACGTGCCAGTTTCCACAGACTTCTCTAGTTGGTTAGTATGCACCATCATGGCGATAGTATTTTTCGTGTCGACGGTGCTCTCGCGACTAGTAAGCCGTTTCAATGCTGCCTCAGCCTTGTCCAACTGATCCTGCCGGACTAGCCACCACGGTGATTCGGGAGCAAAGTAGACAGAAATGAACAGCGGCACGGGCCAAATCCACTGGATGGCGAAAGGGATCTTGTATGCCCACTGACTGTCGAGTCCAGACACGCCTCGCATGACACAGGCAGCTATCAGCTGGCCAAGGATCCATGTGATGTTGATATACGAGGTCAGATACGCCCGCAAAGCCAAGGGGCAAACCTCCGAGGCATAAGTAGCGCCGGTGATGCTGAACTGCCCCCAGCACAGGCCACAGAGTATCTCACCGGCCACGAGCACCCCCAAAGATGGGGCGAAGAATGGGATAAAGATGAGACCCATAAGGAGAACGTAGCAGCCCATCAAGATCTTGCGGTGGCCTAGTTTCTCCGTGAGCCACCCATTGATCAGGATACCGAGGAAGATGCCAATGGACCCAGAGTTGACGACGGCGCCCTGCCAGGAGGCAGGAATCACGTATTGTCCCTGGTAAAGGTAGCCGAATTGCTTATTGAAGGCAGGCTAAACAAGATATAACAAGACTGTGTCAGCCTAAGAAACTAGCATAGCATCGCAAGAACGACTGAAACCGCATGCCACTTACAAGACCAAGCAGAGTCCCAAGGAAACCCGTGTCGTACCCGTCCATAGTGGTCGCTATTGATATGACAATGGACCAACCCACAGCCCTGGGGTAAGCTTTCAAGCCCTGCCATAGGGACATGGACTTTTCGGCGTCGGCTGCGGACTGTGCATCACGGGCCAAGTCGGCGTCGACGACGGCGTGGGTTCTCTCATGTGATCGCCCGCCATCGCTCTGGTCATCGACCTTGCGCAGCGCCGCTTCTGGATCCACGGCCATTGCTTCGACTCGGTAAAACAAGAAATGAGGTTCAATGCAACCAACTGGGTAGATGAGGAAGCCTGACGAGACTCGCAGCGCGTCTTTCACGATTCATCAGATGATGTCGATCGCTGGCGCCTTTAAATCAGCATACACACCCCTCGGCCGAATGGATCCGAAGCTACGGGCCCATCATGGGATGGATCCGGGGAAACTAGCGTAGAAAAACACTTCCCAGCCCCGTGGGGTGGGGTGCGTATTACCCCAGGGTCGGTTGGGAGTCGCGAATCCCCTCACCTGGGGTGTCCAAATCAGGCACAGTATGGCCGGAATGCCAGGGTTTTCATTAGCTTCTGCCGTCGGATCCCGCTACGCAAGCGTCGGAGTCTCGCTTCGTCTCCAGGGGGTTCCCCACACTCTGCGAGCGCCAACGGAACTAGTTCGTCGGATCTCGCTCCGGATTACACACTTGCATGCGGGCACAAACAATAATCAGCATTCGCGATACCGGTCTCGATGGCGTGCGAATTATACATATGTATAATCACCGCGGAAGCGAGGCTCCTCCCATGATAGCTTGGCCTTAGCTCGAGCAATTCAGCCATTGACGCCCCCCCTTGAACACGTAGTACCACACTGAGACGTGAGACGCAGCCACCGCCATGGCAAAGAACATCCTCCTCATCATCGCGGACGACCTAGGCCGAAATTTGGGAGTCTGTGGTGAGTCCAAGGTGAAGACGCCGAACCTGGATGACCTGGCCGCGCAGGGCACATACTTCGACATGGCCTTCGCCAGCACTGCCTCCTGTAGCGGCAGCCGTTCCGTCATCCAATCCGGCCTGCACACACACCAGACTGGCCAGCTGGGTCTCCTACGCGGCTTCCAGGGTCTGCACTATTTCACGACCTTCGAACACGTCGATACCTCGCCTAAGGTGTTCAACAGCCTGGGCTACCTCACGGGTATCCTCAACAAGGTTCATGTCGGGCCTGACGAGTGCTACCCGTGGCGTGTCCGGGAGGAGAGCGACACGCGAGATGTTGCTTGGACTGCGGAACGGTCTGCCGCTTTCTTTGAGAGGGCGAAGGAGGAAGGGAAACCTTTCTTTTTGACCGTGGGGTACATCGACCCTCATAGGGACTTGACACGCGGCGGGTTTGGCAATACCAAAAACTACAAAGGGGTCCAACACCTAAGCTACGACCCCAAGGATGTCAGCGTCCCATTTTTCCTAAGTGATGTACCAGAAGTACGACAGGAGCTGTCTGAGTATTACAGCGCCGTCTGGAGGATGGACCAAGGCGTTGGCATGTTGCTAAAAGAGCTCTCTAAAGCTGGGCTGGACGACAGCACGTTGGTCATGTTTACCAGTGACAATGGTCCCCCTTTTGTCAATTCAAAGAGCACCTTATACGACGCGGGCGTTCGCCTGCCCATGATCATTAGAATTCCGGGATGCACGCCTGGCGTGGTAAACCCGAACTTGGTCTCCTTTATCGACATCCTTCCCACCTTCCTCGATTGGGCTGGTCACGGAAGCATCAAGGGGAATCGCAAGGGGCGGTCCGTACTGCCGATAATGCACGAAACAAAGCAGCTCGATGATTGGGGGCATGTCTTTGGCTCACATACCTTCCACGAGCTAACTGCATACTACCCGACACGGTACATGCGCACAAAGCGATTCAAATACCACCGCAATGTGGCATGGCAGCTTGACTTCCCCTTTCCCGGCGATTTGTACGGCGCATTGTCCTGGGAAGGGATGCGCAATGCCGAGCCGGCAATGATCGGCAAGCGGACCGTTGCCAATTATATCAAGAGAGGCCCCGAGGAACTCTTCGATCTGGAAGCTGATCCTGAAGAGGTCCGAAACCTGGCCAGAGAGCCCGAGTATCAGGAGCAACTTCTTGAATGCAGGAAGGCCCTAGAGGAGTGGCAGCTCGAGACGGAAGACCCTTGGTATTTCCGAGATGGCATCTCCACAAGGGTTATCTTCAATCATATTGACGCGGGGATGAAGATGCCTGACCGCTGGGACTTTGATGTGAACAACCCAGGAAGCAAGAACGGTTCTCGTATGTCACATTCCTTTCAAGAAGTAAGAGGTAGAGGAGCTATGTAATGATTAGGTAGGATTAACAAATTCAAGGTTTCGGCGCTTCTTCCGCCGTAGTATGTAATTGCATATATATATAGCAGGTACTTTATGCCTTAGACTCGTTATCACGTTTTGGCAGGTTGTGATATCCATATCCAAAGCCTCTCAGGCTCCCCGGGAGATTGCCCATCACGACTCAGTGGTACAGCGGCCCGGTCAGGAGCATGTATGTCAGGCAGATCCCTTCTCATCTGTGAAACTGTTGATAGTGGATTCGTCCGGTGGTCGAGCGAGATAGAGTCTGTCGGAAAGCTCAAGACGCCGACAAGGTTTCCTGACTCCGACAGTGTGACAGTTGGATCGTGAGTGATTCTCGTTTTGGCCTCTTCAAGCAAATGCTTAGCAGCCAAGTATGGAAATCGAACACAGGGGTGGTAGCTGTGCAGTTCTCGTAGAAACCGCAGGTCGATGTTAGCCAGTGGCAAGATAGTCTCCATGACGAGAAGTCTTTCATCGGAGGGCACGAAATTTGTGAGATACAGGAATTTGATGATGATGGCATTGTAGGCCGAGAGACCTACGGCCGGGTCCGCCATAGACGCCGGGCTGTGCTCTAATGCTACCTCAAATATGGTAGACATAGCACATGCATGGTCGAACCATCCCCGGCGGCTGTCTGACAGAAAATCGACAGACGCTTTCCTTGACAGTCCTGTCTGTGCTCTTGCCGGGAACAGCATACTGGGAATCGTGCACCGATAAAGCAGGCAGTTGATTTGGTGATACTGCACGTGAAGGGAGATAAGAGCAGACAGAATTGACTGCTCCCTGCGAATGATGATTACGTCCAAGTTAAACTGCAGCTCGGGGGGTAGTGACTCCTTCCAGTCCTCCAAGTCGGCCAAGGAGGACGTCAGCCTCCATGGGTCCTCTTCATCCGTATGGTCGTTGATATATCGAAGAATGCGCTCGCGTATGAGAAACAAGCGGAGGAGGAACGCGTCGGTATCCTGGTTTTCGGTTGATATTTTAGTCTCCCGGTTGGCTGCAGCATTGAAACAGAGCGGCACCCTTGCGGTGCGGCGGGCGACCTTGTAAAGAAAGTACCTGTCATCGCTGGGGAGTTGTATCTGGATGGTCGTGGTGTCAATAGTCTGTAGATGATTCAACCCGCAAGCCACCATAGTGTCGATGATGTAGCAAGCCCACATCAGCCGCCTCCTGGATTCCCTTTCCACTGGCGACAAGACGCTGGTGGTGGACAAGACGTCATGGTCGTACTCGAGGTTCAGGCTGAGGGCCTGTGTGTAGCGGGATGCCAAGCCAGACAGCATAAAGCAAAGCCGATGCTCCCCGGTGCGGGCAGCATGCTCGTAGAGAAGCACGATGGACATCAGCCTGTCCACGCTGATGTCCTGGATCTCGGAAAGGACGAGTCTTTGCGCCACACGAGCCCATCTGCAGCCATGATCCCATAGCTCGCGGTTCCTGATTGTCTTTGTGGCGAGTGCGCACACAGAGAGGAGGAGTGGGTCAGTGTTATTCTCTAGTGAGCAATCTTGGGCGTGCTGGAGAAAGGTGTGCCGGTGGAGAAAGCCTAGGCACCGCAAAGGAGCGATCTCGTCAAAAAAGGACTCGCACAGCTTTCGAGCTAAGGTCCTGTCGGGAAGGTCTGACATGCCAGCCGCTGGTGGAAGAAACAAGAGAGGCGAAGAAGGCGAGGCTGCTGCTTCCTCCGGAGGTGATGACTGCTCGGTCCCCGACGCGTCGTCGTGGTCGTAGACGCAAGTGTGACTTTTCTCTAAGCACCTATCACACTGCGGTCGCTCCCCATTACAACGCTTCTTGGCAAGTTTGCACGCAACGCAGGAGCGTTTGATCCGTTGTCGCCTGGTGCCGGCTTGCGTGAGCTGCTGGTGGCTGTTCTGCGCGCTGACGGCCAGCAGCGAACGGGTAGACCCGGACAGGCTCTCGTTCGCGGAGCGGAGGCATTGCAGGCTCGATCGCGAGCAATTGTCGCATACGACCACAGACTCGTCGCATTTGATCTTGCGGGCGCGACAAGTCAAACAGCCTGTCCGTGTCCGTCTTCGCTCCACAGTAGACATTGTGTAATCGGCATCCCCGAAGTGTCCAAACCCCCGCCCAGCTTCTTCGTTTGCTCCCTTTATACCCCCCCCCC